>CM065923.1:46566716-46569216 GCA_033439105.1 Magallana nippona | reverse complement strand
CAGTGCCATTCACTTCAGTCTTTTCCTGTTAAACAGCTAGCTTCACATCCCTAGTTTCACATAATATCAGACAAGAAATTTTGGCAGAAATGATTTATGAATAACCATATCAAAAATCTTTGGTGGTGGGCTGTCACATTTCCATTATCTAGCTCACCATACAGTATAAGTCTCTTTAACTTTACAAAAAACAAAGGCGTATCGTTTACAGCATCCCTGATTGGCTACGTCAAATGCTTGTCATATTACATCATTATAATTTTTTCAAAAATTTCCCCATACATCATCTACTTATATTTGCATAAAAATTGATACTAAATAAATAAAGTTACTTTTAAAAAATATTTCAAAAATTAAATTTTATCAAAATTTTATTGTAAAATGATAAAAGTTGAAAAAAAAAATGTTTCAAACTGATGAAAAAAATGTGGCACATAACATATAATTAATTTAATTAGCTTCAGATTAACTTACTATGTGGAGATAGAAAAAATGTGCAAAAAATGATTAGTGATATGTTATTTTGTGTAATTCCTGTCTACATAATATGCCGCCACCCATGAGCTGTGGAATGTGTCTAGAGCTGTTATTTTCTTACACATCTTGTGAACACCTGAAAACCATGAATGACAGAAAATTCCCGTGCAGAGGAGACAACCCTCAGTGACAGTATACAGCCATCTCTTGGATCAGAAGAAAGTGAAGCTTGGGATTTTCAGTAAATGGGGTAGCTGACATTTGTGATGTAACCAATTTCTGATGAGAGTTGACGTGCCTAAGTTTTGTACATTCGATTATCGCCGATTCACTGACACGAACAACACTCGAGCATGCACAGCCTCTCAATATTCCACTTATCCCCCATGTCGAAAATGCTGCCGACATAACAGCCCTGAGATGGATGCGAATTAAAACTCTTATTGTCATAACAATCTGCAACATACTAACAAGCTACCTATAAAAATCAGGCAGCCATCTTGTCAGCCGAAATGAAAAAGAAAATTACATCAAAAATAAAAACAAAATGAATGAATAAAACAGAACAAAAATAAAGCATAATTGAACAAAGGAAAGTTTTGTAAAATTTACGCACAAGAATTTTTTTTTAAATGCAGCCACAATATAAATGGAACAGACTCGATGCTGCTAAAATAGGAATTATACTGGCCATAAGGGAACACTTAGACTTCACCCAAAATACATCTTAACTACTTCATATTGCCCCTCATTAATAGACACAAAAGGGTCACTACAACTTCCAGATCCACTCATCCTGATCAGTTCATGATTAGTCAAAAAACCCAAAAAGCATTTAGCACATTCATCACAAAGCACTCTGGCTATAAACTTGTTACTGGAAGTTAAACTTCCACATAAAAATGCCAGAGCCAAAAGACTCTCTGTGCCTCTCGTAATGGTGAATTGCAGTAAATTACACTATCATGGCATCTTTGTAGTCATTTAGTTGCCATAGATATCAAATTAAATTTCAGGACAAAAAATAAAAATCTGATATAAATCAAAGGAAGATCCATTGCGATAAAAAAAACTTGGCCATATGTGTGAGATACAAAGAGTTTATAAAGGGAGGCGACTCTCCGTTGTAAGTGTTACATGAAATGACTGGAAAACTCATCAAAAGATCCACCATCTCAAATTTTCTGAATCATTAGCTCAACTGATAACACAGCAGTATGCAAAAATATATAGTTACACTGAGGCAGTATTGCGTAGCCCTCTAAATGTGTTCCGCGGGTCATCTAGACGAAACCGTTTTTGAACTTGGTGTTAGATGAATCTAAACACCATGTGAGATAACTTATTAATTAATCACTCCAAGATACATTAAGCAACAATTTAAACGAATCTTCATTCATGATATGCTTTTGTTATGTTCTATTTTGAAGTGCTGAAAATTCATTAATGTGATGTTTCATGCCTGAAAAGGGAAAGCCATTCAGATAGCATTGAAAGGGGCAAATTTGAAACTTGAAAGAAGCCAGACTATAAAAGGATCGAAAAAAAGAGTGGGCTGAGAAATGAACACCAGGAAAAACTATACAAGGCTAATAACCAGTTAGGACAAAGGGGCGTGGTCCGCAGGATATTAGCTTGACAAGTGACAAATGACGGCAAAATACATATAATGGCCGCCATCAATGAATGGTAATTATTCCAGAGGTCAAGGCACATAACTACGGCTTTGTCTGACAAACACATTAAAATGGTAACCGTGGATTTGTAAGACGTTTGCAGACCAGTCAAGAAGGTGACCACAAAAGCCATTTAGTCATTTCCTGTAGCTGTTTTGTCCTCCAAGTGGAGTCTTTTTTTAAGTCCAGTCTTCAGCCAATATATGGCCGGCCATATGAAAGTCTTGTACCGTTTTCTCATTACACCCAGCAAGCCCCAAGTCTCCACAACAAATGTGATTAAGTTAACAGCTGGAGACCCAAATTGGGAATAATGTGTTCAGCAACTTAAGAAAACATTATGTTTC
>CM065923.1:46556716-46564216 GCA_033439105.1 Magallana nippona | reverse complement strand
AAAGATCGACTTTCCCTTTTTTTCTTTTTTTCTAATATTTTTTTTCTGGCATACAACAATATCAGCTCATTCTATGATGAAGGAAATATCAAAATGCTATTGCGTAAATAAAAGACTTTTCAAACGTATCATCTTGTGTCAGAAACTTGATGCAAATCTAGAAATTTAGGATTCTAAAATATCTCTAGACCCCCAGTGGTAATTTGAGAAGGCAAGATTAAACTTCAAATTTTCAGTTTAAAAATTATCACACACCTGTTTAAAAAAGCCAACAGTGTCTGAAAATGTGGTCCTTGGAAAAAAAAAGTTTCACAACAAATGAAAATTCAGAAAACCTTCAATACCAGTATTCTCTCTTTCCGTTATCGGCACCATCAGAATATGAGATTTAATTGCTCTAGCAGTAAAAAGATGTCCTGCTTGATAACCTCCCGAAAAAAGGGCAGAGTAGGACTGTCTCCGTACAAAGAAATGTTTATCCTGCAATTATTTAATGACAGAGACCAATTCTTTGCAAAAGACCTCTCTAGATAAATTCACGAATAATCCATTAAATCACAGTTTGCTGTGTTTTGTTGCATGAAATCCCAACCCCTTACTTATGCTTTCTCCTGTGACAAAGACCCTGATGGACCTTTTCAGAAAAATAAAAGCCACTTATGCTGCCAAAAAAAAGGTTCTACTCCTGATAGTTAATGCAAGGCTCTATGCAAAATAGGTCTGCAAGGCCGCATACCGGGAAATCAGAGATTGAAAAAATTCCAAACAAATATTGAGAGGCTCTTTCCTACTACTACATAATCCCAGTGTGTGCTACTTGAATATGACCCTGGGGGTAGAGACAAAAAATGTATTTGTCTCTAAATGGTTCCATTCTGAGGGTGGAAAATTCAGAGCTATTGTCCAATGTTATGTCAATTTTCTGTCTTGACTTTGGCAATTTTTGTTTTTATAAGAGTTAATTATTCTGATTTTTCTGTATCCTTCTTTTTGTGGCATTATGATTTCAAATCCAAAGATGGCTGTCGCCACTGTTCTGTGTTATTTACAACAGGATTATAGTCTCGTAATTAGACGTAAATTCTCTGTCTTTTCAGGATTTTTCTGAAGCCCACAATGTTATATAAACAAAATTAATATGCCACTGATAAGATTTCATCAAGTGTAATGAGCTTAAAATGGTTCATAACCTTTTGTAATTATTTGAAAGAACAAGTAAAGTTCTAAAAAATGGCGACACAATACATTTGAGGTGCTAGTTTTCCCACTATTGATTGTAGGTATGATACAAGCGTCAATTTCTGGGGTCGGTCAATTATAAGAAAACACAAGTTTAATATAAAGATTTTATCAAGAAATTTTATACCCCATGCCTTGGGCTGGTCCATTCACTGTAATCTGATGGCAGCAATTCAATTCCTAGCTATGAAAGCCCTTGCAACAAAGCCGGCACGAGGGATATCATTTTCACACGATATTTTGCCTAGATTAACTAGATAGCATTTTTAAACTAATTTTTTTTTTTTTACTTTTTAAAGGTAAAAATAAATCAAACTGTGGAAAGAATTGATTAACGTTCATCAGAGTCCTGTCATAATCGTCAAAAAAAATATGGAAGACCTTCGGTTTCTTTACATGACTTCCGTTATATTTGTGCACAGTTCTTAACGTTCAACTCGGTGACCCTCAATATTAAAACAGCCCCATCTAAATGTCTCCTACCAAATACCTATTACATTGTAAAAAAAATTTCTTTGGTTCAATAAATGAACAACAATTCTTATGTAAAGTCAACCATTTTCCGAAGTTTAGTTGTCTATTTCTTTGCAGTCACACATTCAATTACCACAAATGTCTTTTTAATCCCCCCTCCGTAATTTCAATTTATAAAAACTCGGTGACCGAGTATTCTAGGACAACAGATGCATTTCATAAATCAAAATATATTTCCATCAACTATGAAGAAATCTATAAAAGTATTAGTTTTTCACATAAATATTTGTTCAGCTCATTCTATTTTTTATTTTGAGGTTTTTTTTTTCTTCTGTAGCTAGCACCTGACTGGAACAATTATAAACCTCTCTCAACACCTGGGTTTGCCGAGTAGGAAGAGTTTTGGTAGATGAACAGAGATTTCCACAGGGTAGCTGACCGAGGCATTTTCCTGATCCCAGAGATAAAGGGCGTCCCTATCAACCCCCATCTCCACACAATCCTTATCTTTTCCCAAACTTCCTACTCAATCACTCATCTTACAAACAAACCCTCAAAAATACACATTATTTCAGACAGAATCCAAATCCATCGCAGATGCCATCTCAACCTGTCCCTGGACATGAGGATACACACAGTGATGGAGAATTCCTATCTCTCTCTGACAGTGGTGTTTCTTTTTATTTTTTTACTAATTTAAATCTGTGCTAATTTTCTGTACGTACCAATTATTGACTTGAAGAATAGTTAGGCCCGTGTCCTGTGCCAGCTGTTTTTTCTGTTCTTCTGAGGGATATGGGTGCTGCAAAAAACAGAGAAGACATTTATGACACCGATTATGATTTCGCTGCTGGGGTGTGCGCTTGCAGTCGCTAATGCAGTGTTATGCAGAAGTTGAAAACAAGCCTCTTGACTCTCAATTTAGCTATCAATTGCTTTGAAATTCTTTTTACATGTCTGTTATTCTGCATGGGGAATGCAGTCAAAGTTTCAATTGGTTTATTTTTTGAATTTTTACCAATGAAGTACTTTAAAAGTCATATGTAAACTTTGGTTCATGCAATGAGGCAACAAGATAATTGTTCCTTGTGATGGAGGACCAGGGATTTACCTATGACCCTTTAGTTTTGCTTTCAGAGTAACTGCCTTCCCAAACATGTCAATCCAAAACAAAAGTGACGAAAATAAATGCTACTTCAATACCAATTTTTTCTCAATAACTGCAACTCTCTTGAATCATCAATGCATGTGAAGAAGAGATTGAGGAAGACAAAAGCATGTCACTTACTCAGCTCTAGAGGACTGTGTATGGGTGAAGCTAAAGAAAAACATCAATTAAATGGACCTGTTATAGTTATTTATGTCTGTAATGTATTGAAATGCAAGCCAAAACAAATAATTAATAGTTTTTGAGTTACTTTTCCTGAGAGGTCTGAGTAACCTCTTTTGGGCCGAGTTACATGTAAACACATGTGACACACAGGTGACCCCTTCCCCCTCCTCTAAAACCCCTCCTTTCATTTGGTAGATGAAATGGACATGTTTAAACTGTCAAAGTGATCAATTGATCATCAACTTGTAGGAAACCTTGAATCACAAGACCTAATTTAGTAAACTTCATTCACAAAAGGGAGACTATTCTAAAAAGAAAGGTGCTTATTTGGCCAAAACTAGCCACAGCAATTTTGTCAGTAATTAGGGTCTAGGGGTGTCAATAATGGTTCATTTTGTCACAGGTCTGAAATGATAATGACACAGCTGTCAGGTTCCCAAAGATTTATATTACCCACGATGCAATGCTCCATCACCCATCATTTTGCATAATTCACAGTACACAACTTCATGCACTTTGTTGCCTCATTTTTCAAATTCCATCAGAACCTAACAGCTAAATGCCACTAATGCAATGTGCATTGTGATTTGAAAGGTTGTGACACTTTGGGAGAGTACGATTGATTTATAGGTGTCAGATGTGTGCAGTGAAAATGACCATCCAGTATATGGCTTTCACATTCACAATAGGCCTAACAAAGAAATCCTCACGCACACTCAGAAATATAAACAAAAGCACAAAACTGGGGCCTATCTAATCTAATATCAATACCCAAGCTGTCAGACTCAAGAGATCATCCATTTTGTCAGACAAAGACAGGGCCCCAGTGGTGGTGAGGGAGGGAGAACTGGCCAGCAATGTCACTGGCCATCAACAATAGCCTGACACTCCAACAGCCATGATCCCCATCTTGTCACACTTGGCTTTAAAATTATCAACAAGAATGGCCCTTCAGCCCCAGCAGGGTGCATCCCACAGAGGGCCTATTCAGGTGAGTGGTGGAGAGCAGGGACACATTGGTGCTGACCAGAGGTCCATCATCCACACTTATCATGTGGATAATGTGCTGGAGCTGTGAGAGAGGGGGGACTGTTCCTCACCCTGGTCTGACAACAAGGTGCCAAGGAGGGTAAATACCGCTAAAGCTGGGCAAATTATGGCACAGCTTTCCTCTCAGGAGGAGAGGATGAGCTATGGCTGTTACAATAATGAGGAGAATAAATAGTTCAATCTGATCAGAATCAATAACACACCAATTAAAATGATAAATCACCACAGCTTCCGAGCTTGAACCAGTCTATGGATTATTTCCAAATAGCGGGTTTTTATCTTTACACCTTCAATAGGAGAGATCGAAGCATGCTACGGGTTTCCGGATGTTCAAGTTTTTTGCAGTGTTTTCAGTTATGCTTAAACTGTTTATTCAATAAAACAGGAAAGTCAAAAATAGCTGGAGTCGTGCACAAAGTATTGAGTTCGAAAGTAAAAATTCTAGACAGTCGAGCAGAATTTATGTTTGTGAAGCCATTCAAGTAAAAGACCCTCTACTAAATAAGCCTCCACCCCCTAGTTATTGAAGCAGCATGTTCCGTAAAGCCACAAACACTATGTGGTCACTGTTGAATAAGATATACATTACAAGTAATTAGAAAATCTGACAGCAGAAACCTGCAACTAATTCCACTCAATCACAAACAGCCATTGATAGTTTCGCCTCTGATCTGTGCGAGATGCCCACTCTCCAACATTTACTTAATTACAAAAACCCCTCCTACCAATTTTCAGGGGATATTATCTCTAATTTTGCTCTCTGCCAACATTTAACACTAATTCAAATTTCTCAGTACATGTATTATGTTTACAAATGACTCTGTTGTTAGAAATACTTCTCTTTTTGGTTTTGACCTCTGTCCCCCCTATACGTACTTCTGCACCTGACAAGAAGTTCTGGCAGTCTCTATTCTCCAGTCATCAACCTTGCGTCACAGAGACATTTCTTGTCTGCCGATTTCTCCTAACCATTCATGCATGAAAGAGCCAAAAAACATGTAGAGACATCATCTCTTTCTTTTCTGGCACACTTTTGAAAGTCTTAAATTATATCATGTCATTTTACTGTGAGAATTCTCATTAACCTATGACCAGGGGACACCCTACCCCCATAATTCTTTCTCCCTAGCTCCAGTACCCAGAAAGATCATCCAAAGTATCACATTCAGTGAATTGACAAAGCTTTGTGCTCCATCGCTCAGCGGTACCAAGGAATAACCCAGACATTTTTCTTGGGAGAGAAGTCTGATATCCCTAAAAGTTCATTTTCATAAAGCAATCTGACTTGCCCGCGTTTAGAACCACTCAAAGTTTTGTAATATGAGTGCACCGTCTTTGTTTGCTTGTGCAATTACAGGAAAGCTATACCCGGCTTAAAAACAGCCATAGGTATTAGATGATTCGGTAGAGGAGAGGAAATGTTGGAGGCATAGCTAAGATTTTGATTATGCGTCAATTTTCTTTCAAGATAGAAAGGTCACCTCTGTATTATATGATGATACTATCAACAGAATCAAAAGATAAAATTTCTTATTGGAATTTTGACATCCCATCAATTCTTGCGGCCACACTTAATTCCAATGTATGGGCAAAAGAGAGGCTTGGGCACTGGGTCCCTAATTATCCATTGTTTTTTTCTCCTGTGCCTCTGTGCTTCCCATCCCTTTGTCGCCTGATATTAACATTTGGATTACCAATGATATGACACCATATCAAAATCCAATATTCCTCAAGCCTTCCTTCAGCCTTTGAAAATTGCCATTCATCATATTTGGACAGTTTTCATTATAAATGATATCTTTTCAGATGTATCTACTAATTAATGTAAAATGCATTTCCGTTGCCTGATTTAACTTTTCCCTTAGTTTCCCTTGTTTTTGTGAACCTGAATCACCTCCCTCCCCTATTATCTGACAATACACCTTATCACTGTTCATTTTCTATTGTGCTGACAGAAGCTCTGAAGCAGGAAACTCAACGAAGGAAATGGAATGTTTGTTTAACAATTTTTTTCTTATACACTGAAATTGATCAATGACTTTTTATCTTTTCAGGGTAAACAAACATAAACTCAAAACTTATCTCTTAAAAAAAAAAATAGTGAATAATGTTCAGAGAACAAACTATTTAACTCCTCAAAATGAAGAATTAATGCTCTCTTATTTCTCAGCATCACCTTAATCTTTTTTTTTCTTGGGGTGGGGGAAGATTAGTTTAAAATTTAATAAAATGCTCTTAATTCTAAAATTTTTAAGTACATTTTCTGATAATCTTTCATTGCAATATATAATTTTAAAATTTAAAGTAACAATTTTTGTCTTTAATAGAATACGGAAAATACTAAATACTGTGTAGTAAAATATTTTCAAAATGCATGATATATATTCTTTTTATAGAATTGTATATACAATCATATTGTTGAAATTTTTTTTTATAAAACTTACTGTTAAATGTTGGAAGAGCCAGGCTCTCATGATATTGGTGGCTACTTTAGGGAAAATGCCCCGCTTTTTCTGTCTCTTTGAGTTGGCACGATCTTCTGAATCTTCATCTGCAGTTCCCTCCCCTGATCCGACACTGTTGTCTAGTCCCTCCCCTAGAATAATAACATATAAATGTATATCATTTTACATAAGTAAACAATGAAAATGCAAATTTTTCTGTACAGATATTTTACATATGTAAACAATCAAACAACGCATTTTTTGTGCAGATATTTTACATAAGAAAACAATCAAGCAACATTTTTTTGGTAATAATATAGGTTTTTTAAAAATTACTCAAATGAATGATATGGAAGAAAATTTTTTGCTTAAATTCTGTTAATTTTTTTAATTAATAATTTTCATTACAAATTTTACTCAAATTCAGAGCAAATTACTAAAGGAATATAACCCCAGTAAAATTAAAGTGAAATCATTGATAACTCTTCCCCCATGTTAGATGTGTTTACTGAGTAATTTATTGAAACCCTACTCTGACTTATTTATTTATTTTGTCTTCAGACTTGTTTCCATTACAACCTCCTACCCAGTCAATCTATTGATTAAAGTCTAGTGCTAGGCAAATTTTCTAAAGAAACCCCATCATCTGAACCAAACAAATTAAGATAAACAGCAGAATTCAGCAGTGACATCACTACCACACTAATTATTCCATTATGAAGGAACAGGAATTAACAGAAACTGCAATCATCTAAATTGCGAGGAATTTTACCATTATGAAGTAATCAAGATTTATTCACAATATCAGACATTTGCATCCAAATCTTTTTCTTGAACTTTGATAGCCATTAACTCCTAGCACTTGACACAAACTCTCGATTTCTAACCTTTATTTTCAATAAATCTAAATTATTATTGTTGCAATCATGCATATTTTTTAAACTATTACTTGAAAAATAT
>CM065923.1:46539216-46546716 GCA_033439105.1 Magallana nippona | reverse complement strand
ACTCTAGGCATGGCATTTAGGGGATTTTCAAGAAGTGTTTAATAGTTAACTGACTTGCACCAAAAGTCTTCAGATTTTACAACTTTCCTGCAATGAATGGTCTCTTGCATCTGAAGAAAACAGCTGCAGTTAACTTCTCTGACTCTAATGGACTCTTCTCCAGACACTATCATTAAAATTCAGGCATACTATAATCATTAAACACTGGTACTAATAATGATAAGCCTGTTTCTTCAGTTTAACGAGAGTTTTAAAGTTCCATCAAAATACTGAGTCAACAAGCTGAGAAGTAGAAGTTCCATAACCTTCCTGTGTGAGAGTCCCTATCACTGAAGCTGCCACAAAAGTGAACAACCTTTTAGATTCCCATAAAGCAAACTTGAATTACCATTACAAATAGTTTAAATGCAATATTGAATTCAGAATCTCCACCTCAATCCCAAGTTCAAACATAAACAGTCTAGCCCTCAACAAACACCACTAACACACTGATCAGGTATCAGAATTCTTTAGTGAAATATTGATGATGTATAAAGAAGTATTAACACAATGCTGTATATGTGTCTGTGTTGGTTACCAATAAAATCTTCTGATGATTCCTATGTTACTTTTACTCAGAAACAAAGATGGGAGCTCCAATGCTGTGTTAAATTGATATACTGATAGTAAAACAGGCTCCTATTGGTCAAATTACCCACATGATGGCCTTGAGGCAGATGAAGCATCACTAACTGCAGCATAGGCAGCATAGACAGTATAGGAAGCATTGGCTTACCTGATTCACTGATGTTGTCTGCATTGTGAGATGAATTAGATGTTGCGTTTGATTGACTAGGTGTGATAGGCGTGTCCCCTGAGCGCGAGGACTGGGTATCTTCCTGGGGCCCAAAGGTCAGGCTCTGTGAGGGTGGACGCTGAAACACGAAACACGAAAAAGTTAAATATATGCAAGGCAATGTACAACGATTAAGTGTTGACATTTTCTGCCACAGATATACTGTGTTAGGTGGTAACAATATCTGGTATGGCATATACATAAAACTCAATTAAAATATCCTGATCCCAGATAAGTTTACTTAGGTGAAAGTACCAAAATCTTAACAAAAATGTTCAATCTAAGCAGCTGAACTGCAAAAATTGCAATTCATGTTGAATTTTAAATTTATTCGTAAAGTATCAAAAACTACACATATGGCCAACACAAATATGAAATATTCTACAGCGAACCATTTTTTGGTCACACAAAACTAATTATTTACTATGCATCTAAATATCGTTGATTAATAGTTAATCAAATCCTCTTATGAAAAAAATTGATTTTTCGGTGCTTTGCTGCACATGCAACCAAATGTAGTTAATAGATTTAGAATGATAGCAACATAAGGCGTGTTTTTCAATGAGACAGGTGCCCTGTCATTTAATTGTCACCTGACGCAGAATTTCACACTTTTGATGCATTGAAGTGAGGAAACATGGTCCCAGATTTTTTTTTTCATGGAAGCCACTACTCATCATGAATTTTTTACTGTGTAGTTACAGAGTATCTAATTATGCAAGGAGATCCAGTGATAACATTTTCAATAGTTAATGATTACCCATAATGAACAAGGCAGAAAGGGAAGTCATTGCACCAACAATAACTAAAAGTCAGCCAAAACACTTACAATCAGCTGATGTTTATTTATGCTAATTTTTCCATTTTATGTGAGGCATGATATCATCAACTAATATATTTTTTATGTGGAGGAGGTAATAGTTTTATTCAAAAAACTTAATAAATCAAACTTTTGAAAAAAAGACGATCAATTTTAAATCTAACCCAGAATTTTTTAGCGCATGATTATGAAAAATTAACAAGAGGGATGGTAGCTGTGCAATTAAGTTGTTTGTTATTTTCTACATCCATCTGGGTGGCAGTAGGGTGGGGATGATTTGTGTGCAATGCACCCAGTATAAAATGATTATCACGAATAATAGTTGGTACCTTCCTATTCCATTCACACTAAGGGTCATTATGTCATCTAAGGTAGACACCAAACTTTCAGCACACCAGGTTATTTAATGTAATGGATACTCTACCAAGAGTTCACATGCCAGTTGTTCCCTTTGACTGTCAAAAAATAGGCTTGTCAACAACTTTAGTCTTCTAGTGACTTGGTTAAAGTGTTCATACACTGAAGGAAATGACTTGGAAATCTGCCTTTCACAGTTGATTTATTAGAAAGAAATGTATTTAGTGTAACCTATACATTATATCTGAAGAGAGGGACATTAGATGTTTAAAACACAAAGGTCAAACTAGGGAAAACTTCTCCACATAAAAACCTTTGTTTACATGACACTGCAGATTATTTCAAAGATAAAGAATTAGTGGTCTGTAAATATTAACCCATTATCATTTGTTGCACTTACAAGCACTTCTTTTACAGATTAAGTTACACATAAATGAAACACAAATATGTCTAGTATTTGGCATGTATGCGAACTGCTTTTAATGTCCCTTTGCAAACTACCCTTCCAAGTCATGAAACACTTTTCGGTATCTAAATTTTGTGACAGAAGCCAGCCAAAAAAAAAAAAAAGATGTCTGATTGCAGAATTGATTATTCCTGCTTTGTCTTTCAGAATAAAAGGAAATGCAGAACAAGAAACTAGCAAAGAATGTCATCAATAATTAACGATTAATGCCAATAAAAACGAGAAAATAGTGATTATGTCAGATAGAGTCTCTGCAAAATTCTCCACTTTCTGTCATAACCCAGAAAAATATAAAGCATGGAGCACTGAGATAAACATAACAAAATGCATTATAAGGACACTTAACCCTGATGTGATGTACTAACACAATGTCCTGTGATGATCCAGCTTTCAAAACACCCCGCGATTGCCAACATTTTTTTTACTACTAGATTGACTACAGTTACAGCTCATCTCCACTTTGCTGGGAAAAATCATGAGCTCTCCAAGGTCATAATAATTAAGTGCAGGTGAGCAGGCTAAGGTAGTGCTGATTTTGTGATGGTGTGGAGTAACTGCTGCTGATATGAAAATTGTTCACCTTGAAATAAGAGATTTTCCATGACAGCCACCCTTGACATCAATGCAGGCTAACTTTTTAAAGACCCTGGTGATAGATTTTGGCTGATTTTTATCTGACGCATACCTGTCTGTTTATGTCACATGGCTATACTCCGGTATTGTCTGCTTGATTAGGCAAACAACTATATGTCTAAAACACTGTGACTCTAGATGGGCCGATATCCTTCTTCTGTCATCATATCAAGATTGGCAAAAAGACAAATATATCAAGTACAAGATTCCCCAGATTATCATCTTAACAATTCCTACCCATTGTCTTCTGTACTTCTCAATATCTTTTGATATCTTATTTTATAGGTAGATGAATATCACAATCTTAGCTTATCATTCTCAAACATATTCAAGAAGTGCATGCCATAAGCATAATTTCATCAAAGGACTTAGCGTTATCTTCTGTATGTCTTGCAATGAGACGGGTCAACCATTAGATAAACCCTTGAATTGATTTCCCAATTTTTGTCTTACAGAAAAAATCTTCATAAAAAACTTTCCAAAATAGTCACAGACTAACCAAAATATGAATCCTCGCAGCAAAGTGGAGAAAATTTATGATCGTAACAGCTAAATGCGATATTAAAACCCTGTTCCTCTCATCAGAAAGTGGGGAAAGAGCCGATGGGGATTTTCTGTCGAGGCAATATTGACAGTGGAATGCCCAGGACAATAGTTTTATCAATATATCTACAAAATCTGGCCATCCTGCAGGCCCGAAGTATGCACAGCATCTACTGGGTCTACTGAGAGCGATGGGAGACTGATGTCCTTTTCTTCCTCCGTAATGAGGAGATTCATACAGGGAGATAACTCTTATCTATGTGAAGTTTCATTTAAACAAAGAAATATTAATATACATTAATAAGATAGCTGATTGTGACTAAAGAATCTCAACACAACATTTTAGTAACAGTTAATACCCATATAGTTTTGGTAAAAATTATCCACGTAAAAAAAATTAATAAGGAAACAAAATCAAGTAAAACAGAAAAAAAAATTTACTATTCAGGGAAACTGCTGGGACTTGACTATTATATTTAAATAAACATTATACAACTGTAAGGAAATCAATAAAAGGCGCACATTATTCTGTGCTAGGCTGTGAATTCCGGAGAAAATCTTCTGGTCGATGCCCGATAGTCCTCTCCAAAATTAACTTGACCTTACTCCGTTCCAGGGTTATTCAATTTTGCAAAGGGTTAGGAAGTGACACCATATCGATGGCGAATTTACTGACCAATCTCAAGTCATTAAACGCAGTCTTTGCATTATCTTAATTACTTTCAGCAATTACTTATTCTACAAGATTAACGATGATTAATTATGTAGAAACGACAATTCTCCAGGTTAGTAGTTTTTGAAACATTCAAACGTATACACCGCGAGTAGAGCCAAGACAGACAATGGTGTATATTGAGTAGAGATGACAGTTGGCGTGTCAGCAAATTTATTGTACAGGCACCGATATTAAACCAAGTATTCCTAAGAAATTATAATGTTCACATTACAACCACCATAACATACATTTCCTGTCATAGAACGCCGATTATTGCGCTGTATACTGAACGGGAAAACAATACACACTTATACACACTAATACAACAACGCTGGCTTTCATTCGATCGTTTAAGCGTTCCCGTCGACAGTCCAATCTTTGCCTTGCAGAGTCCTAGAAAGATTCACAAAGCACATCTTTCTACTTAGTCAATGACCCTTTGTCTCGCATGTCTGCTGCGGATGAATTTTTGCGTTTGTTAGTAACACCGTTCTATGCTTTGCACGTCCAGCTGCGAGTCATAAACACGTGTGATGGCGGGCGAGGAGGTGAGAATGCTGGATTTTTACAACATCAGCATCTGACTTTAAACTTTTTAAAGAGATAATATTCTGGAGTAGCTTTCAGAGCCGCGCTTTTTGTACATTGCAACCTATTTTCGAGATCTGTTTGGAGATGAAAAAGATATTTAGTTAAAATTTTTTATGCTGAAAAAATAAGCAATTCATTGCTCTGAAATATGGATTTGTGTGTAAAACAATTTTTTTTTTATCTGTGAATTAAAATAAACAAATAGATTTCAACAGAAACATGCAACGATTTGAATTGGTGATAATTTTAGTCAAGAGAAATTTTCACCCAATGCAATTATTCGTTTTTGTTCATATTTTATTGTCACAGCATATTGGATATGCTTAAAACATTAATAACAATATCGCGTGACCCTATTAACAATGAATTATACGCAGCTATCGGTAGCCTAAGCTTGCGACACCTCGTCAAATCCAAAGCGCAATTCATTTCCAGGTTACTTAGTTGAAAACAAAATACGTCAAAGAATTTCAGGAATTATGATTTACACAACATCATTACTCTCTCAATTGTTTTAATTTAATGTCCTCATTTTTTACATTTTATTTTCTAAGATAGTCTCGAGGGTGATTGTTTAATCTGACGAGGGATGAATTTGACAGCAGTGATAAAATGAAACCATCGCTCAACCTATATATCTGTTTATTTTAACAGTCTCCAATGTTTAGGATATTCGCATGCATATTATTATTATCATAGACAAAAATCAGTACTAAGATGGGTGTTTTCTCTAATTTTTCCGCGTTCGTTGGCAGCATGTTATTTGGCGGCAATAAAACATTTTCATTACGCACAAAATGCCTCAACCTTATCTTCATCATTGACATTTATTTAGTGCATATTAAATATGAGCACACCGTGACGTATTTATCAATAACGGGGTCGGGAATAGACCCTTCGCTTAACTCATTTACGCTTGTATGTTTACATTTTACAGAGCAAAAAAAGTAAGACGGCAAAATTTTGAAATCTTACCAAAATTATTTATGTTAATCCAGCAAGTTATGCTCAAGAACATAAGCTTATAAACATAGAATTTTCGATGCAAGTGAATTCAACTGTTGAAGAATGGTGAGTGAAATTACTTGCACATCGAAGAAAATATGTCTGTTTGTAGCTTAAAATTTCCAATTTTAGATACAATTTAACGATATAAAAATTTCGATAATTATTTTTTTTTAATCAAGCATATATTTTTTTTCTAATTGAACATCATTTATGTTTAGACGAATAATAGATAATGTTACAAAACCAAAGAAGGAATGACTGCCATCTCCATGTTTTAATAAAATACTGACCAGATCTACAATATAAATCTGCATGAAGTTGTTGATTTTTTTTAAAATTAATTTTTACATTATTCATATCAAATATCTACATCAAGTAATTTTTCCGTACATTTCATAGATCAAAGAAGAGAAAAAGAATTTTGAAAAAAATAAAACAAGAATTTTGATATATTTTTTTTACTATTTCCTAGTCTCAAATTAAATTCACCCCCCCCCCCCCCATGGGTAAATGGCGTTTGTGACATCATCAGTCATTCATTATCTTCATAACTATTTTTAGCGGAAGAAGAAACGAGTGTAAAAATGTTACATGTTTATTTCAATAATGAAATTATGCTTATGCTGGTCAATATATAACGTATAAATTTTACAATGCGCGTCTCTTTCAACATATCTCTCTCCCTCTTTCTTTCTTTCTTTCTCTCCCTCCCTCTCTCTCAATATGGCACATCTCCGATGAAGTACTTTGGTACATGCAGTTACCGACAATTTGCACAAAAGAAAATATATATAACTTGGACCTCTGTCTGACCACAATGTGGGATAAAAAATAGAAACAATGATAGCACACCAAAATATATATCAAGAAGCTAAATATAACGGGATTCAGCACTTAAATGCATATATATATATAAATAAAAATAAAAAATCAACCCTGACTGACTATGTTGGAGATTTTGAAATTGAAAAAAAAAAGAAAACATGTTTCCTTAATTTTGACTTACTGACAAACTGTTTCTTAATGAACAAATAACATTGAAAACATCACGTCAAAGTTAACGACCAAAATTCCACAATTACAGGAAATTTGAAAACATTGTATTGGGGACTTAGAATTGCAGTCATAACAAAATATTTGACTAGAGAATCTACTGAAACATTTGATAAAAACAATTTAAATCAGCTACTCTTAATGACCCATGCATACGGGGGAAATCTAAAAAATATATATGTATATAATAACAGACACAGCGAAGATTATAGTGTTCCCTTGTACCAACGAAAAAAAATAATAAAAAGAAAGAAAAGAAAAAATAAACGAAAAGTAGGCGTGGACAGTGTTACATGTTGTACACGTAACCAACAAATCTCAAATCAGAGTTATCAACATAAATTATCGACGTCTAACTACTTAGTAATCGTTCGTTTACAAAATTTCATTTAGTATCAAAAAATATCAATATATATATATTTTTTTCATTAAACAAGAAAGTAAACAATTGCAAAATAATTTAAAAATATCGTAAAAAT
>CM065923.1:46531716-46534216 GCA_033439105.1 Magallana nippona | reverse complement strand
CTAGAGAAATAAAGACTATATGCATTGGCCGCTTTACCCCAGTCAGGTCACTACTCACTATCTGAAGGTTGAAATCACTACCGCCTTGTTTCGACAGAAAGTGAATAATGTTTATTTACCATTACATTCAACATATGATTAGCTCTGACAAAATATCTTCCACACGGCACATGATGGTGATGAATTAGATTTAGTACGCTGCCTTGCTAGTTACCACCCCACAGTGAAAAAATATCGAGGAAATGGAAGTGATTTAGAAAGCGGCTAACCGTGGTTCGATGTTATCTACAACCTGATGGCTCTAACGCAGTATGTCCGAGACTCAATCAACCCCTGACCATCGCCAAAAGATGAAATGAACGAAATCTGGAGGTCCACAAGGGAACAATGAACGAGAAAAGACGAGAAGTTAACACGATTTATTTTGCTCCAATAATCTAACAACTATCCTTTGTTCCAAACATGTCACATATACGTTGCAGAGATAGAATAATACAATGTTGGTGGTATATTCCATAACAAAAGGCCTTTATCCCATGTGATCGGGTCCCCCCTTCATTGTGGGATGAAAACCAGAGTGACCCAGGGCACGGGAGGGAAAAGGACGAGATAAGATAAAATTCAGGTGGCGTGCACGAACATTAGGAAAACAGAAAGAAAATGGTAGAAAAATATCACAAACGATAAAAAATGAATCATTTCATAAAACAAGCCAAGCATATGATGTAATTCTAAACCTATCTCATGTCAGCAACATAGGTAGAACACAAAAGACGGGTCCCGGAAAGGCAAACTGAGCTCAGACTTGGAGAAGGCTCGATGGTCCTCTGAATAGGGTGATCTCCGACAAGAAGTAAACTATATGCACTTGTATGTATTTAAAAGATCAGTTTTACCCAGGCCATGCAAGGGAAGGAGCCCCAGTCAGCGACAAGCTAGGCATGAAATCATGATCCGGGTAGAGGAGACGTGAAAAATTAGAATTGGAGATATTTGGCAGGAAGGTCAGATGTGATACCGCAGACAAAGGGCTTAAGTAAAGTGTTCGCCCGACCTCGGAACTATCAGGCCGCCTGACTGGAGTGTTTTATAAACAATGAAATATACAGAATAGATGGGTCATATACAGGCAACCCTATCTTCACGACAGGTTCACAGATTAGACTCAAATTCACATTTTTTGTAGTAATAATAAAAAGAACAGCCCACATGTAAAGTACAATCATAAGGTTTGGACCGAAACTTGGTAAGAAAAAAAATTCTTCTTGATTCACATAATATCCTGAGAATTACAATATCACAACACAAAAAATAACCGAAAGAACTTGTTAATATCAGGTAGTAATATCTTAAAGACCATTAAATCACATCCAAAAATAACTCAAGTCGTTATAAAACGGCAAAGATATAAATACAGTCCTTTTACAAAGCACAGATATAACAATTTAATACAATAACACAAACTGTCCCCTCAATTCCACTTTCTTTGAATCTACCTATATGATTAATTTCAAGCTTTGTCAAGGCCAGCAAGAGATGTTGAAGTGAGTGTAATTTTATTGACCAGTTTGCTGTCAAGTTTACGACTTGACTATGATGACAATAACTGCGATAGGTCGTAAACGGCCTCACAAACCCTTGTACCAACAGCCGACCCTCAAAGACTCACAAACTATGCCAGAGATGTTTTCTATCCAAAGGGGAATCATTTTGTAATAAAATAATTCTTGAAGCAATGAAATTATAAACATTTCAACAGCGCTCTTCCAGTCTGCAAAATGTCGACGAGGGTTTAAATAAGTTGTGATTCGAACCGACGTAGGATCACGTGCCGTTTCCCTCTGTCTAAGTTTTTTTTATTATGCACCATAAAACGAGTTTAACATGCTTCCTGTGTATATTCCCATTGTGTAAAAGTGGTCATGAAACCACACTAAAATGTGTATTTACATACACTTAGTAGGGAAACTTTTTCTGACTTGCATGGTCATATAAATTTACAGTTATGATTTTTAAGAAGAAAAATATTAATAAAAATACTTATTTTAACTCTTAAAAATCAAGCTGTATTCCTATTTTGGATTTCTGAATTAGAAGAAAAATTGTTTCCTTTTCACTTAGTTACAGCCAATCAATCAGAATTTAATTTTGAGTCAGTTTGGCACTTTACACATTATTTTGTCTTATCATGGTTGCATTTTGTCCGGGTTTTTAGTTGGGGTTGACTACAGTTCCCGGGTGTTGTAAGTTTTACAGTATGCAGGGTCCTATTTCTAGCCCGCCGATCGATCGGGCTCTGTCGGGGGTGTCCCTACACGGAATCAATAAATGTAGTTCAAAATCCGGTATTTCTGGAAATACTTCTGTCTTACCTGTTGGTCCACCCCTTCCGTAGGATCCGGAGGATTTTCCGAACTCGATTTGGATGTTGTACTCCCCCCTTCTCGTTCATCAATCACTAAATCTATCGGCATTTTTCCTTTTAAACAACTGATGTACC
>CM065923.1:46521716-46526716 GCA_033439105.1 Magallana nippona | reverse complement strand
GAGTAGCTATGGCGTTGTAATTGAATTTTTGAATGCTATACTGTCAGCAAATTGCAGGCATTTGTATTGAAGCTGTGAGGCTTATCGAACTAACTCTCCCTACAGTACCCAATAGTCATGGGTTATGGGTTTTTTATTCGATCGATTTGAAGACAGGTACTGTTAATTTAGTCAAAGGTATATGTTGAAATTTATTGATAATATTTTCAATTTTTTACAAACATTTTTAGATTACCGATAGCACCCAAAATGTAAAAATAGTAATAACAATAATAATTTACGATGAATTCTTTTATTATTATAATTCTTTATGCAAAATATAATTCGTTTTAATTTTGCAGAATGATAATATTTTTTTTTCTTTTGTAAATATTCCGGTTTGGCGCATTTGTTTTCAATTTGTTCAAGATCTTTATCGAGAAATCTTGTTCGGAAAACCGGTCTATGATTTGTATTTAAAGAAATTACAAATACACGTAATGAAAATAATTTGTAAGAAAGGGTATTTAATTGGGGATTGTTGACATGACCATCAGATAACAGATCCTTGGATAGCGGCAAAAATTCATAATTAGCTGGAAACGCTGTCGCTCGGACCAGTAACCGCTTCAGGGTCAAATCAAGGGTATGATTTATAGGTTATTACGAAAAATATATGTGTGTGTCTTATGCCCCTCAGCCAGTGTCGGCGTGTGCATACCCGCTCCCGGTCACACAAAAAATCAGACGGCATGAAGAAATTTTAAAAATAATTTTCTTAAAATTTATTACTCTCACCCTGGGTGAAATGCATGGCGAGTTTGTTTTGACTGGCGAGGAAAGAGACCACTAATTAAATAATATTTACAGCAATAATTAATCCCACCGCCTACCATGTGATAATGATCAGTATAAATAAACAATAAATTATATTCTCATAAGCGAGGAAAAGAGAAACTCAGAATCAACACACGGATAGACAAACTCATCTCACATTGGATAAATATTTTTCCTAAGAGAAAAGCACGGTAATATTATAATGAAATAAAAGAATGGCTGTGCGCTCACTCATGATGTAAATATCAGAAATAATGCTAAAGGAAATAAATAAAACGAAATCCCATTTAAATTCACCCGGGACGCTCGGACACAATCCGTGTAATTATCTGTGATTATTATGGTAAGTTTTTAATGTACAAAACGCATTACTGTCAGAAAATGGGCTGGTTTTTAACTTTCTTTAACCCCTCCTTAGGAAAAAGGCGACCATTTTATTGCATTAATGAATAAAATGGACGTGAAAAATAGAACCAGTCTAGCAGTAAAAGCTGCATAAAATCCGATTTTAAGAATTTTGATATCGACCAAGATGTTACCCAGTGGTCAAAGGCAAACCCATTAATCAATTCAAACGACTATGTCTACAAGTGTGAGCCTCCAACAAAAAGAACTTTCTCTTCCACCCAAAACTAAATATGGAAAAAAAACGGGGAAAAAGAAAGCAAGTTTTATACAAAGAAAATTATTTGTACGCATGAAACCGTTTTAAAAATACAAAGATAGATAAAATCTGTTACGCTGTTTTGGTTTAAAATTGTATCGCGCACACACAATTTTACTAATGGTGAAACCAAATAAAAAGAATGTAGTTGAAGAAACAGAAAATAATCATAATAAATAATCGTTGATTTTGAGATAACCCCCCTTCGTGTGTTGGGCCCGACAATATCCCGGATATGTTCAACTTTCCATTTCTATTCTTCGCAATAGGAACATTTCGTACTAAAATAAACAAAGACTAATTGAAAGTTTCGAATTTCATTCCTAGTTATTATCTTGTCTAGACGAAATTTACGGCCACGCTACAAAGTCCGTAAGAATTAGAGGAAAAAAAATTCAAATTAATCTCCCCTAAATATTGTCTAAAAATTTAGATAAGTTTCTGTATAAATTCCCCACATGAATTAGCAATGCTATGAATTGTCCCCATTTTTCAATTTATTGGTTAAATAGGTCAAAGTGATACACATCAACTCACCTCCCGACAAAAACGCGTGCATATATACACTGGGATAGATATTTTATATTCCACAGAAATATAAACACACCATGTAAGAGCGGTATATAATTTTCACATAAATCCTACAATAAATAAATCCTGTGGAGTGGAGTAATGCAGCACAAGATTCCCACCGGGAATAAGTATGAACTATATTTGTGACATTAATAACATGTCTAAACCGTCATATGGAACGAAGCATTTCTTCTCGACAGAACGTCAACGCCTCGTATAGCGGTGTAAGGATGTAAGTCTTTGCCAGCGATAAATAACTTGTGGGTGAAAAATTGTCCCGCGCACGGATCCGTCGCTTACCTGGAGTTTCGACCCCGCAACGGAAAAAGGTCAACTTTCTGATTCCTGGTCAGTTGTCAGATTCAATATCATTTTGCCAACTTTGAACAGTAGGAATTTAATAAATGATATATATTTTTAAAAGAACGTTTTTCATAATCTATTTAATTCCATTCTACCGAAACACTCGCATTCAAAATGGAGACAATAGAATTTGTTGACCTTTTAATTCATTTAAATTTCAAATCTATCATTAATGCAAAACTAGAGAATATTAGTTTCGTTTGTTCTAATGCGAATTTGTATTTGTCCAATGACCCGCATGTTTGGTTGTTTCCCGTTTCTTAATAATATCAGCATTTCTTGGGGGAGATACTGGTAATTTGTATCCCCATCCCGTTGTTTACAATAAACAGTCAACTTTTAATTCGATCATTTAATGAGATGCCATAGGAACACATGCAGGCTTTATAATCAGTGAACACTACGTATCCGCCTCGGTTCCGGACGCTCGTTAACTGACCAAACATTTGTTTATAATTTGGACATTCATCGTAAACATGGAAATTGATCTTCTTAATAAGACACTTTTGCACCAGGTGCACTAAAACAATTTGTTCCTGATAATTTTCAATCCCCGCAGTGCAAAACTAGCAGAAACATCGTATTTCACTTGCAAGGATGAAAAAGTTATTTCCCTTTCATTCACACATTTTTGAGTTGTATTGCATACAATTATGCATAAGACCGAGCACATATTCAACAGATATTTCCAAAGAATTTACGCAAAATAAATAAAGATTTACAAATCACCGTTACTAGCTGTACATCGATTTATCAGAGATTATGGTAGATACTTTTAATTTCAGTGTATTACTGTCCTGACCAAATTCAAATAGAATTGTTTATAAAATACATGTACGTTAGTCCAATAATTTAACAACTTTAATGATATGCATTTCTATGTACTTTCAATTCTTAACTATTACACAGACAGTTGTAAATTGTTATACATGGTAAGAACCTCGTAAGTTGTTAGAACTTGTGTTCGAACCATTTGTATATGTTTATGCAATAAACTATGTTCAAACCATACCTATCATCTTAAAAAAAAGCCATAATGAAAACGATAGCTAATTTTAAAATAAGAAATTATGCATTTGAAAGTCTTGTTCTCAAATATTTTAGCGATTTACCGTTATTATCAGATGTATCAATCAATTATTTTTGGTAGGAAAAATATTATTATTGAACACACGCAACTCAGTAAAACAATACAAGCTTTATCACGGCTTTATTTTACATTTTTTTCCCCGTTTATACAAAATAAACTAATAGGAGTATTTTGACTAAAAGATAGGCAAGAAATTTGGTAATTATATCATATCAAGTTTAACGTTAAAATAAATGAATTTTCTGTGATGTATAAACTAGAAAAAAATCAATAATATTGGTGCACACCATTTGTTTCAACCTCGGGACAAATTTGTCAAATATGGCAACATATTTCAAATCAAACATTTTGATTGACGCGTTTTCATATGGTACCTTTCCAAATATGTTTAACAAATATTTACTGAAAACAGAACTGAATAAGTTTTTGCGAACATTAATTTGATGAATGGAATCAAAATCATTTATTTGAATTTTTAAATTTATATATGGACGCAAAAATTCTTCAAAAAGAGAAAAATATACATATATTTTTCTAATAAACAAAATACTGTAATTTGCGCCAAATTGTATCAAACTGTGTTACAGCATATTACACTCTTGCACGTGTTCACGGGAAAGATAGCACAGTATTTATTTTGTCAATTATCGTTCATATATCTTTATCTACTTAAATAATTCGAATTTGATATCAGCTGATAGAATGATGACTGTATACATATCTCGGCAGGATAACTATATTAGTGTCATCTGTTGTCACTGCGCCATTCTCTCACTGATTTATTTACTTTGGACTGCTCTGAGCATGTCACCACATTTGTGTAGACTTTTCCTGCCCGCTACACTGCATCAAAGAGCCCCCTTAAATCGACCAAAAATTCATAGATTTACATCTCGACTTAGTTTTAAATATACCATTCATATATCTGTTGATTTATCCTGTTCATCGCCGCTTTTTTGACAAAAAACATATAAACAAGACAAGGAAAGGACAAAATTCAATTCAATTTAGAGTTTAAGATAAAATAATCATTTCATATCAACGTATGTATTTAAATATTTATACTGAATTTCTTTTAAATAAAAACCATGGGTGTTGTTACCAAAACTTTCCCAGAATTTATATAAAAAAAACCAACAGATTATTGTCGAGACTTACATTTTGTTTCAATTTATAAACAATGGTAAACCAGTTTCTTAAATCCAGAACATAATATTTTATGTCGATTCCTAAAATTGCAAAATTACAAAAACGTTAAATATTATTTGAAAAAAAAAACATCTCAAACAAATTTTATTAAATTCACAGAAAAAAGTACATGTATTTCTATTCATGATTTCTTTTTTCAATATTATAAAAAATAAAAACTGTAAAACAAAATGATAAATTCGTTTCTTTAAAATTGACCTATTGATAATACTGGTTCTGAATCGGTTAACGGCAACGGTAGGTTTTGTGTTTGGCGGACCAATATCGTACATCATTTATTTATCT
>CM065923.1:46514216-46516716 GCA_033439105.1 Magallana nippona | reverse complement strand
TAAAATTATGTAGTGTAGTATTTCAGTGTCATTAATTTTCGTTGTCGAATTCTGCCGTGGTCTTAACACCGAATACAGACTCTTTATAATGGTCCCAAAGACGGCAGATTCCTCTTGATGGAAGTAGACATTTACAACGGAATACAACAGTTTAATCGCCGTAAATTGGAGAACGACAAACCGGCGAACGAAGGCAAGGTTAAATGAAATGTTTTGGCCTCCCAGCCTGATAATTGCTGTGTACATTATAGTCCAAGGAAGGAGAGAAAATTGATTTTATGCAAATTGTCTTTAACACCTAAGCTGCCTTGGTTCATATTCAAAACAGCGTACGGGGAACAAGTTTCGTGCGAATCGCACTGCGGACTAGAGTGAGGTTTTCTGACCCCTCTATCGGATTATAAGTAAGCCGTTCATACAGAGCCAAAACGTGCTTACTCGGAATTATTTCTGAAGTGAATATTGTTAGATGTGCTGACAAAGTCTGCATTTTAATATAATTCCGTTTAACCACAAGGCAGGTGTCTGAGTTCAAGTCTATGATGCGACATTTGAAGGCGAAATCAGAGTGCATGTATAGACAAAATCCTCTACTACCCGGCTTACAAATCTGATCATGTGGAAACCGTACAGTTCTGGGTACGTCTGTATAATGCCACATTTGGAATCCTTTAAGCAGTGAAATATAAGGTCCTTTCGCCCAGTTTACAAAGCTATTCACATTTTTATATCTCATGCGTGTATATCGCGTACAAAGTATGAAAATCAAGTTACATATATAGAGGAACACCTTCAGCATGTACAAGATACAGAGGTGGACGTGTGGCAAGTAGCGACTTCCGGTTTGGGAGCTATGGGAGAACGAGATTTTTATAACTCACTCAGACATCAGTCCATTTCTTCGGTTCAATGTTACACTGTATAATCCCTAGCTGAACAATAATATAATATTAAAAAAGTGAACAAAACTTTCTCAGATTTCTTTTCTTTTAGGTAATCTTTTAAAATAAATTGGTTAAAGGTCAAAATGAATGATTTAACTATTGTATATAAATGGGCTAATTTCAATAAGCATAATAATTTTACTTGCAATAAGTGTTGGTGAAATGATAAAAACCTTTTAATTGAGAATTAACTAAAAAAAAATAAGCATTACGAAGTCTTTTTGTTGCTGTATCACCTGTAAGCTGAAATTCTCGCTAAGTTTGCAGCATAGTTCTTTAAAGTTTTCGGACTTCTAAGCGGTCGACACGTAATCCCGTAAACCTTAGTTACAAGAAATGCCATAACGCGAACTTACATTAGCATGTTCATTTGATTTAAAAGTGGTATAAATTTTATATATATGTCATCTTTTGTAAAGCATGAAATATAACAATTATATGAAGATATCCTGAAATTGAAACTTTCTTTCATAAAATTTCCACGAAGTTCACACGGGTTTCTAGGGAATGGTTTTTTTTTAATTTTGAGGATGTTTTGACAGTTTAATTCGTTTTATTATCATTATGTTTTCTGTTCATTACATGAGAGATTTACAGTTGTGACATCATAATTAGTGTCAAGCTTTCACGGTAAAAATATGTATACAAGACTGAAACCATTAAACTATAGCTTTTTCTAAGAATCCCTTTTCCATGTTGAAGGTGAGTAAGAATGTCAACATGCTAGACAAATAATAATAATTATTCATACACACTTACACAAACATAGGTTTCTATTTTCAGCATTAATTGTTTACTGTTAGTTTAGAATTTTGACCCGAGATTTCATTGTATTTTTATTTAAACCTTTTACAAAATTATTTCATATTATGTAAATAAAAAACAACAGGTAAAATATTTTGAATTTTTTTCTGAAATGATTTTTCGATGGTTCAGTAGGTGAAAGTCAACATGTGCGTTTATAACATTATAAACTGAAGGAGTAATGATCAAGAAATTAATATAATAGAAAAAGTACCTAAAAAAATTCATATAAATTATTCACACAAAAATATGCAATTTTTGCGATTAAAAAATTATCCTGAATACCATTTTTACTTTGTTAATTCTTCATAAAATAGAGACTTTTACTGCATTTTAAATCTTGCGAGAAATATTTATAGAAAAAGCTTTTGTTTACCTTGCAAGCATATGTTAGATATGCTTTCAGTTGAGAGAACAGTTAGAATCTATTGATTGATAGATCAGAAACGTTTTCATTCTCTCGAGATAGAAAATTAAACTGAGGACTGAAGACTTCCGGAAATAGGCCGTCCAATTTTAAATCGATGCTGATTTTGTGTGTTTGTGTGTGGGGGGGGGGGGGGGGGGAGGGGAGGAGGTAATTATTTTTTTTTTTTTGCCTTTTTGAATAAGCTACATAAAAAAATTTAATAGCAAATACATTGTAGTATTAGATCCCGACGATGTGAGTAACACGAATGACATCTATTCGAAACCACAACGAAAGGATTAACCATATATATGCAGTTGGACCATCTCATTCTCAACACAAG
>CM065923.1:46501716-46511716 GCA_033439105.1 Magallana nippona | reverse complement strand
CAATATGCAGCGGATTTAATTAAAGTTTCAGACATATAAAAATCGCAAACCTATACTTGTAAACCGATTACTTAAAATGCAAGTATTGAACAATATAATGTATATAAATAGTAGTAAACGTAGCACTGAGCTATCAATTCTACATGTTTTGCAGAGTCACTTCTTCAATTGAATCAAATATTTCAACAATATATTAATTAAAATATGCCCAGAATAAATGGCATTGCAGTTTCTTTAGTCGAAAATACAAGGAAATAAAAAAAAAATCACTACCAAATGAATACATGATTTTTTTGTGGTATCCACCATTTTCAACTGAATTAATGAACCATGTTCTTTTTAATGAAATAAAGAATCATACTTTTTCCTGAATGTACGATATATTTAAAGCTACATTTCATTTACAAATCAAAATTGAATTAATACGAAACAAAGTCAGACTGCATCCATCGATTACAAGGCCCACCAAAGGCAAAACCAAAATCGATGAATAATCTTTAAAAAACATTATTATCATTCTATCCTAAGGCAAGTGCAAATACCCTTCCTCTACTCAATCATCGGGATATTATTAATCTCATTTATGCTATTGGTAAGTGAGTAGTAGATGAGTGACAAAGTTTTATTCATAGAAAGCATTACCGAGCTCCGTCACGGGAAAATAATACCACAAGGTATATTCTTGTGTCCATCAAAAAGTGTATTGTCTGCGGAGGAAGTAGGTGTGTTGGTGATTACTACGGCAAGTAATCGTCCCCAAGTACTGATTTCAATGATATAAACTTTATTTGTGTATCGGGGTGTCTTTCAGAGGAAATTCGGAAATGCTTTACATATTACATACTAGGTGTGTTCGATATTCCTCAAAACAGCACAAAACCTAAAAAAGACCTGATGGGACATGGGGCCCACTTGCTACAAAATTGGTCTTGATTTCCGCGTCTTATTAGAGTAACGTTTTTACATATGTTTACGGTGAAAATATTCATGACTTGTTACTTAAGTATGAGAAATTTACATGCATTCAGGTAACATTACTGTTTGTCACCAGCTATGTGACAGCACTCGTCAATCATTTCTCTAGCTCTTGACAAGCGCCCGGGGCTACGGCACAAAAACAGCGCGCCCTTAGCGCGTATCCTTGGGGACCATTATCATACACGAAATTTCAAATACTGGTTTTATTTTTTAACATATGGGGAAATGAACCCCTGTTTGCAAAAACAATTGGAAGTATTGTAAATAAAATATCTAAAATCAGTGATTTGCCTTTCCTCTGGCGTTGAGTTTACCCAGCAACATAATATTCATTCTTAACTGTCATACAAAATTTAATGTTCAATGTCATTAAGCTTACTCTAAGGTAAAGGAAACTGTGTACTTATGAATCTAGGGTTTATTAAAATAAAAGGTTATAAATAAATTGTGTTTTGAACTTTTCCCTGATATAGTCCAATTGTTTCTTGTTCGCTCTAAAAGGAGCTGCTATAAACCTAACGGGACGCATCGAAGGGTGACGGTAGCGACCATTTTATTGCGTCAGTGATTGATGTCCGAGCAAGGTAATTAAGACATAAAATGGACACGTTTCTCCGGTGACCCAGTCAACCAAAGATATACGTGAATTAATTATGCAGTCATCGGGGCTCTGGAGTACATGTCGACTATGACGTTTTTTGCACCTTGGCCCATTGTTACCCCTCCATTCTCGCTGATCACCGTTAGCGTGGTGTTCCTGTAAAGACATTCCAAAGCGTTGACCGGGACCAGGCGCTGTTTGGAGGTCTAAGTGCTGATTTCGCTGTCACCAACGACTGCATTGCTGACAGATCAGGTCCAAAGTAGTACTGTGGTGGTGGATATTCTATTGATATATTGTACAAATGATTACTTATAAAGATGTTACCCGGGACCCTACGCAGGAGGACACACCAAATCCTGTCATACAGTGACAGGAGAGCGGGGATGATTGACGTGTCCCGCCACGTTTTAGAGCAGGCTATTACCCAGGAAATGTTATTGATATAGATCACAGTCAAACCCATCATCTACTAACCGTTACTGATATACATCACATAGAAACTATCAAAACCTTAACGCCTTAATTGATAAACAACAGACAAGTTATCTCGGTGTTGGGCGATATGTAGAAGGCTCTTGGGGACACCCTGTAGCATGGTAAGGTCGATCTTGACCTGCGCAAGGAAATGGAGAACAGGAACACGTGCTCCATGCAAACTTCCAGGAATCGCATCATATTGCATCCAAGAGACACACGAAAACCATTACAATAGGCTTCGTACAATTTATGTCTCCAATATGCGTGCAAAATTGGTGATTAGACGTAATATTTCTGAGTCTTTAAGGGATAAAATGATTTTTTCTAAGAATATGTGACACAGGGACATTAGTTTCTGTATAATTTATTAGGTGTAATCACTGCCGATTTTTAAGTTGCTTCTCACTTTTCACTTCATACCCGTACACAGATAATTGAAATAGTATTTCGAACTCGCTCGCCGCCGCTCATTGCCCGTCCAGAGATTTATAGATCCCATTATCCAGTATTCTCAGCTGTTCGGAGTATCCTCGCGATATCTTAAGTAGGTAGATTAAACAATGGAGAGAAAACTAATAAACCTACACCTTTTATGTCGGATGATACAACGTATTAATGAAATCCTTCTTTAGCCGGGATACCTTGATGCTGCGTTGAGAAGGTGGCTAGGAGAGACTTGGTGACTAATTTCATAATTAATTTCGTGTGTTTTATTGCATCCAAGGATTCACGATAATGGCCCGTGCTGCATTGTGTGTCTGATCCCAAAGCGTCTCACCTAAGTCCGTCTTTCTCTCCTGTCGGATTACCTACAAATGCCCGTCCCAGACTACATTTTAAGCTTTATAAAAGATAACTGTTCAATACCACGCCGTAAATCTTATGTAATCTTGTTCCTTCATTTTATATGAGAGCTATTACTACAAAACTAGGTTTGATTCCATTTGTAGGCAAAGAAACGGAAGCAGCCTGGAGACGTGACACACGGCTGTTGCCAGCGACTGTAGAACAGAAAAATTCCTCATCTTTAATAAGTCCCATAATAGAACGTTTTGTCTCTTATCAGCTTTTGAGGTGGGATAAGAGGAAAGAATGTGTACGGAAGAAAAAGGTAATGTGTCCATAACCATCGAACGAGGCCGTTTGATGTCGTTTTCGTGTTCAGCGTCCTCTGAAGTAGGACGCGTGTTAACTCAACCTCCAGCAGAAGACAACATGCACAATGCTATCTTCTTCTCATCCTTTTAAAGTTCTCTATTAAATTTCATATGATTATAATTATTGTTTTGGTTTAAGATTTGCCACTACAAGTTAATTAAATCACATGATAATCTGACAGAGTGATAACGATAAAGGAATCCTAGAAGTTACTCCACTTGAAAGTGGGAAAAAAATGACAGTTTAATATTTCATGAACACTAATGGCTGTGCTTGGATTTGCTGTTTGGATTCGTTCTTTATTTTGTTTACCTGTTAATAGTAGAGCGTTAATTTATTGCTCATTACATGTAACTGAAATGTAAATGGGCCTACATCCATTTCAAACAAACTCATTGCCGTTACCTAAATCTTTGGCAACTGACCGTGTTTACATACAAAGCTAATGATGTTGCTGCCAGCGGTGAAAGTCATTAAGGCAACGCTGACCACCCAAACACCATCAGAACGACAGTGAAGACAAAGAGAAGAAGCAACACACCAATAAACGTACAAAAATGGAAATATCTTAAGAATGTCTCCAGTAATTTTATTTCGACATAAAGACAATGCTCTCTTTCAATCATGTTTTTTCTTTAATTAAGTTTTTGTGGGGAAAATGAAATTTTTATTTAATTAATTCCAGCCGTAGCATTTAATTCCTTCACTGTTACGGTGTTTCTGACAGCTATTTTTCGTTGGATAGATGGACCACCTAGAACAGGATGTCGCCAGGGCGACTGCTGACCTATTTTACCCATCATGCATCAGACAAAGAGCTTTTATTAAATACTCAGCGTTAGTAGAGATGTATTTCTGCATACCAATTTAGACATCAGTATTAAAGTATTTATGCTAAAAGAAAAACACCACCAAATCCTTCCATTTGCTTTTTCATGATCCCCAAACATATAATAAAACCGCGATAACGTTCCTCCTATGCGCTGTCTTGTCGCGTTCTCACTAATAAATACGGGTTTTATTGTAAATATGTTCTGTGGATAATAACGGTTCACTATAAACGACTCTCATTGATAAATATTTATATCATATCACGTTTCAACCTGATTTGTGCTCTGAGGTTTGCCTTTTGTCTCAACTCCAAAAAGATGGCCATTTATATATATACTTCTTTCTATGTTGTTAATAGTTTTAGAATCAGACTTGACAAATTGATAGCCACACTTTTGACATTCTGTATACATTACATCGCTAATATGTCATACTCTGGAACATGTATCAATATGTTGAACAGGTGTCAAAGAGCAGATCATCTTTTACACACATTAACAAGCGAAAGAACAAGAATACGGACAGGAAAGCCGATAAAGTGAAGGGGGTGGTCAGTCATTTATCAAAGTATTAAATACTTTGCATTGTGTGGTTTGGTGTAACTTTATGAGCATGGTGAAAGACTGGCCTGTAATTCTGTGTGAAGGTTCAGCGTAACTTGTCATTTCAATGGGGCCTTCTTTTTCGTGTCAATGTCGAAATGGACGAGCGAAGTTGTCAGTCTGTTTAGGAATAACATATAGACTCCGACTTTCCAGATAACGGCGGTTTGACAAACTCGCTGCCTTCATGACCGATTGTTTTTCATCGCCGCCGATGAGTGTGAAAATACAAAATGGAGCGGACAAGCGCTGTCGCCCCATCGTTCTTAAATGGCAGGCTCAGTAACAAATATCTGCAATAAACCTCTATATAAATGTTCCAAGATTTTGAATGAAGGCATATGAGAATATCGTGCACTTTGTGGATGTTCCTTTGTGATTCGTGTCCGGATATTTAGTTTTCGTCTAGTAACGATTTCTTAATTTTGATTTTCTATGGGAATAGTATTTATATTCGCGTATTTAACAGGTAAGGAAGAGGGTATGGTTTCATTTATTTTTCATAAAATTGCATACAGCAGATGTGTCTGTGGAATAATTGCAAATTGAGTTTCTTCGACGATTTGCTTTAAGCTAATCGGCGCCCTCCGTCATCATAGACTCTTTCAAATGGGCGCGAAGGGGCCCGGAAAAACGGCGCTGGTCTTTCTTTTTTGTTTTTAACACCACTGGTGCTAAGAGCCTTTTTGATCATTTATTTCTTATTAAACGAAATTCTATCCGTCTTAACGAAATTTTAATGAAGTAGTATTACAGATGAAGAAGTAATAACATGAAATAAATGGCGCACCTGACACGTTCGAGACTGGTTCCTTAGGTTCAATATAAATATCGCTTACACCGGAACGAAGCATCGCGTAAATCAGCAAACGGCCCGTAAAACAAAACGTCTTCGTGGACAAAACAATAGCCATGCGACGATCCAGCGGGGCTCTAATGAACGGGAATCACCTGCGAAACTAATTGGAAATCTATTGAATTGTTTGATAGGTTGGTCGCATTATAGAGTATTGCATGTTGGGGAAACCTTTGAATTATATTCTTTTTTATTTCAATGGAAAAAAATATATTCTTTGGAAGCTGGATGAACGTATCCATGATTTGAATTTTACTTACATAATTTTTCTTACATATTTTGAAAAATATTTCACAAATTCAAAAGCCGAGGTTTTAACTTCCGGTTTGCTCACTTTATACCACTATCAGCCGTTAATCCTGTTTTTGTTTTTGTTGTCAATCATTCCGAAAGATTCTCTTTTCCCTTGAAAACAGTTAAAAGATGTAAATTGCAAGTGATAATTTTCAAAGTAGTATTTTTATGTTTAGCAACATCATATTTTTGGTTAATTATTATATACCCAATCTATGTATTCTGAAATAACTGGTAACCTGAAATTGTTTAACTTTCTATTCCATATAGCTGGTATAAGTGTCCTAGTAAATGATCTCTTGAATAAAATCTACTGCATCAATTATGTCATCTGTATATTTATTTTGCTATTATTTTGTTCATTTTGTTTTTAATTTTTTAATATATCAATATAAGATGTTTTATGTAATTATTAAGATAGAATTTTTTTGAAAGCTTTCTGAATGACTTTAATGCTAATTACACTCTTTTGATTGTTATATGGTTTTATTTTGCTTAAAAATTATACACATATATTTTTACACAGATTTTTAAAAATAAATACTGTTTCTATAGGAGATGTGATATTTATTTATTTATTTATTTATTTAATTCTTTATTCATTTATTTATTTAGATATTTAGTTATTTTTTATTTATTTATTTTTATTTGCTGGGGTTATCTTAAAAACCATTTGTATATTGCATATAGATCCTACTTGTAAAATGCACAATTAAGAAATTTTAGTGAACAGGATTAGAACATGGACTTATTAATATAAAATGCAAGTGATGTGTTGTTTAATATTACTGGGCTATTTGTAACCGCTATTTAAAATTCTCTGTCAATTTCGTAACGTAAATATTTGTTAATTAATGTTCATGCGTCAAAGAACAAGGAGTGACCAGATTTGGAGCACACTGACCAAACATGTGTTTTATTATGACAAAGACATGTAGGTTTCCATGCACAAGGATTGAACAAGACATTCATGACTGTATATTGAGATGATCGTTATATGATTAAAAAATAAAATCATAAATGACAAGCTTTTTAAATTGATAGAATTAATATAACTTTTGATTTCATGTTTTTGAATTTTTAAACATTATAATAAACAGACTTGAACAAACTTTGGAGAAAAATAAAAACAAACGAATCAAAAGAAAGATAAGAATATATGTATAAAGAGAAGACATGATCAATTATTACAGAGAATAGTTGTTTTCACATCTTAATTATTGAAATAATATTTTTCTGTTCTTAACAATTAATAGTTGTTTATCGTGAAGTAACGTGCATACAAACATATTATAATTTTTAATATTTTTACATTTTTTTCATTTACTAGTGTAAACAGTGATGTACACATTTGAGGTAAAGAAAAAACCGCCCGAGAAGTGTTAGGGAAATCACACTGACAAATTAACATTTGTATACCTAGTATGTTCTATTTGGTATTATACCATGAACTCATCTAATGTACGACAAAGATAGTAAGCTATATAGTTTTAAATTGATGTTACTGGTTGATTGGTGTATTTACCATCATATTTATCGCCATGCTGACCTCCTCCTCCTTCCGCTGTCCAGACTGTTGGACACGTCAAAATAACGGAGTCAAGGTTATATTTGACGAAGAATTATTTATATCAGGAAATTTTTTGTAAAAATTGTCTACAAACCATACAATTAATTTTAGACGAATAAGTTTTTCAAAAGTGTCATAAAAACCAAGATTCCTTTTAATATACGCCGTGTTTAGATGTTGAGATGTGGGTCATCCCGTGCTCCGTGCTCCAAGACCGCAGGGTGTCGTGGAAGAAACGTGGGGACCCGGGGCCTGTCCGTGGAACCAGGATTCACAGGTGTTGGGCAGGACGGACTAATTCACTTTTAATGTCGCAACATTCCTCGATTTTTTTGTTTTGTCAGTTTGGATTATTTTAAACGTGTGTTGAGTGAATTTTGCTGTTGTCATGTGGTTTCCATACTTCCAGTCGCTGATCTTTCACTTTATCCTTTAATTAACAAGGATTTCCTTTACATAGTCACTAATTAGTTTTCGTGTTGTTCTAAAATATATTTTCCTAAAATTTTGCACTTATTATATTTCTAATTTGTTCTATATTTGAAATAATATCTTTAGACACTAATTTTGATTTATGAACTCTGATTATCAAGTAAATTAGAAAAAGATCGTGTCCATATGAAAGCGGTTTAAATTAGAAAAGGATTTCTCTAAAATAGCTAATTTTACCAAGATAAACAATTTTTTAAGATGCATGACGACATTTGATGTATAAAAGTAAATTGCAACTCACCAAACAAAATTACCTAAAAGATCTGAAAATTTCTCAGTTAATAATCTCTTGGCGATTATATATTTAAAGTTTTTTAATGAAAAAGATTGCAAATATTTCATTATTGTTCACTGTTAAGTAAGATAAAATAATTATGATAAAAAATTGGTCTGAATATTGAACTTTTTGATAAAAAATATAAACTTCATATAAAAGTATGCTTATGTTCTGATAATTGCAGAAATAGGCATAGGCATTCAAAGTATTCTTTTCGTATGTGAAGTATTTTATAAAAGCCATAGCGCCAATTTTTAGAACTGAAAGAGTTATAATGAATCTAAAGAAAAAATAGATATGCTTTATGATATTATTCATATCATGACAAAGATCCGGAATATTTCTCTGATGACGGACATTCCCTACTATGAAAGTGACAAGGTGGGGTGGTCATTTACCAGAGACCAGGGCTTCAGGCTTCATTAAAGCCGTGTTATTAAAAACAGAAGACGTGAACGGAACAGGGTTTCGGTGATGGTTTTGAAGCTTATAATTATCGATGACAAATTATAGCCATGCGGAATATGGCGGATTCATTAGGACGTCTCTGATCTCTTTGTCTCGCAGAAAGACTCTTGTGTAAGAGAAAAAATATATTGACGTTGGTATTGGTTGACCACGTCAAATGGAGTATTGGTACTGTACGGTGTCCAACGGTTCTAGAATTTTTACATTATTGTAATTTGATCTATGGTATCTAATGCGCCGGATATTAGAATCTCTATTGTATTTACTCAAAGAGAAAACCAAAATCGACAAGAACTGTGTTTATTTTCGATAAAATGTTACTAAGAAAAACCAAGAAATCACGTTTCGTGTATTTGTTATGAGAAAAAAAAAAATCCAAAATAATGAAATAAAAAAAACCTAACTCTAGAAGACACAATTTTTGAAAAAAGAAGACTGTTGAAAAGTGGGAATGAGAATATGTAGCAAACAGCTGCCCAAGAAGAACCGGGGTAATGACCATCTTGTTATCAAGTCTGGAAACAAGGTATTCCACGTCCTGCTGGATGGGCTGATAAATCCACGGAAATCTGCGGCGGGTCACATCATTAGGATGCGGAGGCAGCCCCGTTATCAGCGGCTGTGTATCGTTCCATCCAAATATTTACACCTTATTTATAAACTGACACTTGAAACATCTGTTTTAATTTTCAATTGTGTGAATGTAAAATATACACGTTTTCATGTATCCGAGTCCCAAACAATTTAAAAGAAATAGTGACCCTAGGTCACGTTTATTTACGATAACTAATGTTTGTTTATTTAAATGGTATAAATATATTTCGATATCGATGAAAGAAAATTATAGGATTTTAAAATTAATTAACACGATATTAAGAGTTAATTTTCCTCCGACATTTAAAGAATTCTGTCAAAAGTGTTGCCCTATGACTTATTTAACACACAACCAATTAAGGACCAGTACAAAGTTCCGTCATATTGCCGTTTGACGCATTATCATGCAAAATATTTTCATTGTAGAATAGATACCAACATGCATGCTTGGTTTAGTCATTTGAATTAGTGACATTTTCATCTCAAACATTTAGTAATAGTACATACAATTCTCTCTCCATGAATGTAGAAAATCTCAATTACTAAAGTCATAATAGAATTAGCTTTCTCTCTTAGTTAGATTAGAAAATAATGTGTTTTTAGAAATAGAAAAATGCATTAAAAATATTCAAATAATATTTCTTGTGAATGAAATTTATTCGAACCTTGGAAGATAAAATAAAATAAAGTATTAACGATATTTGTTATGATGATTGAACAAAAAGCAATTATTAATGTTGAAATGAATCTTTAACTGATCAGATCAAATATCTCATGTATAAATATATACTCTCATTGT
>CM065923.1:46316716-46496716 GCA_033439105.1 Magallana nippona | reverse complement strand
AAACAAGGTTTTTCCTGTGTCATGTGAGTATTCATAAAATTATTACATGATTTTAATGAAAACCCCTACAAAACCCAACCCTGCACAATACCACGTGATTTAAAACGAATCACATGGTTTCATTTGCATATTATGAACATCCCGATTTTATTGTGAACATTATTATAACGGCAATTTACATTCTAGACATGAAAAATAAAATGATTTAGAATACAAAAGCATCACTATTTTCTTCCATCGTGTCCATATATAGATAGTACCTTGATTTATATTTACCAAATCCATCTCCCGAGAAAAATACGTCGAACTAATACACGTTTTAACTATTTCCCCATTTTCCTACAATAGTATAATTTATGGAGGTAGAAAATAAAGTTAATAACAGCCAGGAATGATTTAGGGGTAATCCATGTTCTTCAATCAGCTGTTAAGCTGTAAATCAATGGATTGCTTCAAAAGAAGAAGTAGTATGCACATGGCAACGCCAACGTTGTCACTGAACAACAAAAGCAAGACAAGCCTTTTAAATCCATTTATTTAGCTGAGCATGACATTTTTTCTTTTGATCTTACTAAAAGTGTGATTTACTAGTTTTGATAAAACAGAAACTTTCTTCCCTTATCACAAGCAGTTTCTATATTAGAGAAGTGTGGAGAGCTATATCACCAGAGAGGCGGTCGATTCCAACACTAAGTCAATACGCATGCCCCAGTTAGAGCATCCGCGGACGAGATGATTGTCCTCCACTATGCAGTTAATTGCCGTATCGTAATACTTATCATACTTAGGCTGAGTAGGTAGATTCAAAGTCCATGCTGTCACGCAATCCACCGACAACTTGAAATTATCTCAACAAGACTATGGAGAAAAATGATATTGAGTGCAGAGCTCCTCAACTATCAGGAATCCAGCGGCTCTGACCACCCGTCAACTGCAATATAAAAGATCAAAAGAAGGCCGCGGGTTCGGGTACGTCTCAGGACACTCTGGGGTCAAATGGGGTCAGTAGATGTCTGTCTCCAAGTTTTGAGACAATTGGTATTGGTTACAGTTCCACTACTAATGTAATTCTATCTAAGAGCATTTCATAGTTTTTAAAAAGAACAATTTCCCAGTTTAAATTGGTAATTAATGTCTATGAAATGAAAATATTGTAATTGTATTTGACTGCATCTTCAAAGTAATTAAGAATTAAGCCATATTCTCAATAAAAGAAAACTGGTCACTGTTTTGGTAATAACCATTTCAAGGTAAAATCTGAAAGTATTGAGTTAATTAGGCAACTATTGGACGTTTAATCGTCAACACATAATTTCTTGATCAATCACAGGTTTTCTAAAGGTAACAGGGAAAGTTTTAAAATGTGAGTTATCCATTTAATTATTTCCAGAAAAGTACTACCTATTTGTGTCAAGAGTATATTTAACTATAACCGAGTTGATATAATAAAGTACAAGCTTACTTTGAACCATCATGTTATAAAATGTAAATAGCAAAACATATAATAGAATGAAAATTAATACCTTTTTGTGTGCTCTAAGAAAGCATAGGCTATATTTTATTAGTCTAGACTTATTCAAACAGTTTTTGCTTTTTCCTGCAGCATATTGACATGAATAAAGAAATAGCTGAAATTGACTAACATTCTAAAAATTCAGGGTACAGCTTAACTTTCCGCTGAATTCAATCCACTTAATCTGATCATGCAATACATATGTAAGCGTCCGAGGGTGCTACCAATAATACATAATACTGTATACAAATAATTTTTCGCCCCGTTTGTTATTCGCCCTATTCGCCTTCATTATTTGTGAGCGAATTTAAAACGGGTCCAGTTGAAAAAATTAAAGTTCAATCTCAATAACATCAACATTTTAAGGCGAATTTAAAATCGGGCGAAATATTTTAAAAATGTGATGGGGCAAAAATAACACGCCTTCCTAAAAGCATCCTGTGTACGGTATTTCGTCATTATCAAAAATTGTACAAGAATAACACTATATATAACACTATAAAATTGAACTTGTTCACAGATTATATATTCTCATATACTTGTATTAGTGACAAAAAACTGAAATTATAACTAAAGCGAAAACATACTGAAATTCAAATACAATGCACATTACAATTAAGTTTACGATACTCATTCTAAGACATTAAGCTTATCATAACCTACTGGATAAAAATATACAAAAGATACAAATGACAACTTTTATAATTGAATTTCCTTGTTTCAAGTTATTTTTGTAGTTGAATAAGTTTAATTAAAAAATCTAAGAATACATTTGAGGTTCCTATAACCCTATCATCTCTGCAGGTGATCGATGAACACTAGTTTTGATTTATCAGCCTAGAAGGACATCAAATATTTTTATTGAGATTTGTATATTTTCTAGTCCAGAAAATGCATAACCACCCACCCTTCCATCCACAGAAAGCATGGATCAACTGATCAAATAATAAGTGGTTACTTACTTTCTTCAATATGTATTTATGATTATTAATATACATCATACAATCAATAACAAATATATCAAACAACAGAAACTTTAAGAAGTCTTTATGAAATTTATCTTCTAAAATAAAAAAAACCCCTTAAATTAATTCATTGTCCCCAATATTGCAAAGATTTCATAGACTAGATTGATCGCATACATAGTAATAATGCGCTATTACAACGCTAACAACCAATACAGATGTTGATACGTAGATACTATTCTGAAACTAATTATAAAAGTCAAAACCTACACAATACATACCTTGCTCTAATTATTCTTATGTTAGTGATAAGAAAAATATATCCTAGTCACAAAACTACAACAAATCTTTTTTTAAAAATGTTGTTCAAAAAAGTTAAAACACCGGTTAAGAAGACCAGTTTTTCCTGATTTCTAAAATTTCTAAAAACCCGTAATAATTTTAAAACAGCGGTGATTCTGAATAAAGAAGTAAAGAAAATTGCCGGGGTCTGATGTGTTTATTGTATTTAGATATAAATCTTTGGTTAGAAAGTTACAAACATTTTGATCATACGTGTGTTCCAGTAAATAGGGCGGTACGGTTTTTTTAGCGGTATATAAAACACATTGTTTTGTCCAATTCCAAAATAAAAAAGTACACCAAGACAGTTTTCGATTATATAAGCCCACAATTTCCTGTTTTACTTGTGTTTTTCCACTTATTCTGGAGCGAAACAATTAAAATTGCTCTTTGAATAGCTCAAAAAATAAAAACTTACATCAACATTAAAAGTACGTGTTTGCTATTTTGATACAAAAATAAATACTTATATGTACATTTATTTAGCATATTCGTAATTAATTTAAATTCTAAAACACATACAAAAATATATTAATTGTGCCGATTATAGAAAATCTTTAATTTCCAGAAATGCGTTTTGGGAAACCTCAATATCAGATAATAAGAAATTCATTATACTTTTTGACAATTACTGGAAAAATTTACTTAAATTAGAATTTATGAAAATTTTATTACATAGAAAAGCTTAAAATAAAATAAAAATAAGTAGTGGATGTGATAGACTGTGGAATTCATTACAGCTCGATCATGTTATTCACTCAAACCTTATCATAAAGGGTACATTTAAGGAGTAAGGAATCATTCTTTGAGTATTATGAGGTGATAATTCAGGTCGGGGCGTGATCAAATCCAATAAAGCCCGAAGGGCTTTATGATAGATTTGATCACGCCCCGACCGAAATTATCACCTCATAATACTCAAAGAATGATTCCTTATTACTTATATTTATATAATTTTCAGCAGTTGTACGATTAAATGTTATAATATTAATTATGCAAACCCGCTTGCGCCCCAAACAATACGTCATTTGAAGTTATTGGGCTGTATAGTACAAAATCGATTCGTAGTGTTATCACAGACAGAGACACTGCAAAATGTAAATATAACAATATAAATATATATAACAAATTAAAAAAAGCCAAATAATTAAGATCTGAGATAGAAAGGACCAATAAAAATATTGTGGGAAACACAAATAAATAACAATATATTAATATATAATAATGTATTAGCACTCATATAAATTAAATGTTTTGTAAGTATTTCAACATAATTTGTTGACATACGTTTATGACATATGTTCTTTTTTATCTTGTTTGACATTGTATGCATATTTTATTTAATGTGGGAGTTTAATAAATGAATTAGATTGTTTGTTATGTACTTTGTTTAAGCACTAATTAAAGAGTAATATAAATATAAAGATTATCAAATAGTATCCAATAAAAGTGTCCTGTTGATGCCGTGATGGAAAGAGAAACATCAGTGCACTAAGCTTGAATGCATCTATGTATAGAGTTGCTTTATTTTTATAAATAAGGGACTAACGGTTTATTTTTGTTTAAGAACAGGCTGACCATTTATTTCATATTTAATTAATTTCAACATTGATTTTTTTCATCGATGAAGTTATTTGATTTCCAGAGTCTCAAACTTATAAAAGACGTTATCTAAAGTGAATTTAATGAATCCGGATAGGTAAGGAGTCGGATAGGTGAGGAGTTAAATATTTCATTTTATTTTTTGTAAAAAAATAATTCTGTAGTTGTGAAAGGGGACCTAATGCGGCAGATGTCGTGCAGGGTCCCGGATGACGAAACATAAAAATGGAGCGATTTCAAGACGTAATTTTAGGTGCTTAATTGCTTGTTTCATTCCCTCTCCCTAAGATATTCGACTTTCTGGGGATATTTGATTTCGACAGCCATCTTGAAGAAGAGAAAAAGTTCTTCGGTTGGGGAATAACGAATTTGATCAATAGTACATCCCTAGTTTCAGTGGGGAAATAAATTGTTTCTCTAATTTGGGCAAATAGCAGCCTGTCACTCTGTGACGAATAAAATGCGTTGCTCTGGTTTCAAATTACGCAAAGAAAGTTGTTTGAATCTTCTGGGACGCCGAGAAATCCGAAATTGAGACAAATAGTTTGATTCAATTTTATTCCAATATTCTCTAAGACAATCGCGGGAATACGAAAATAATAATTATTCTTTTTTACAATTAAGACGCGCTTAATCGGGACTTTAACCCTTCAAACTCGGAAAACTAATCGAAAGCAACGACTAGATAACATTCTCTAACATTCTCTTAACTGAAATGTAGGAAACTGTAAATACTTTTCCCCAATGTAGTAGTTCCTGAAAATGATATTCTGTCCACATGATGAATTGAAGTACACCCAGAAGCGGCAAATTATGCCAAATGAATGATTGTTTTTCTCCGACTCTCACCTGAATTTTCAATTAAGGGTCGGGAACAAGGCCCAGCGTCAACATCTTGCTTCCTGGCTTAATGGCCAGGGAAGCCCCGGATGCTGGACTTATAAGCTTTCTCTGAAAGATATTTAATCTTTGTAAAGGAAGATGTTTGACGTTACTCGTAAAATTTCCCAGCAATTTTGCCGGTTTAGCTGGAGTTTGCCATCCGTCTTGTCGTCAGTGATCGATCTAGAAAGATGCAATATTAAAACACTTGGCAGGTCCCCCTTCCTTTTCTTCCAGATCATAACGGTGACATTAATAAACGTTCTTCGAAATAAGGACTAGGTTCCCATAGAAACATGTACCGCGAACCTTGGTGCACTTCGTTTATTCTTCGGAAAAAATAATCATAGGTGTAATATCATCATTTTACCTTCCATTTATTTGAATAGCATTTAACTGTCAAATTAACAGTCCAACTTTATAAAAATACTTACTAAGTCGTAATCGGATAAAGCTGTTTGACAAAATTACTACGAATTGAACAAAAGTCACAAGATGGAGCAGAATCTAGAGTAAAGGTTAGGGAATCTTAAATCTTTTTACAGGAACGTAAAATTTTTTCAAATATTAAATTTTGTCAAATACATGCGATTTTAAATAAAAAGGATTTCCTGATCAAAATTGCAAACTAACCTTAGAAAAACTCAAAATTAGAAATTTAATTGACTGAATTATGTTCTTTTCTTAGTATTTTTAAAATCTATTTCTTAACAAAATTCACCTCGAATGAAATCCCTCCCATTTCGATCATTGAAAGGAAAAGCTATAATTTCATGGTGAAAACTTTCTCACCAATGTAATGCAACCGCATTTAAATGATTAGTTGTGAGATACAAACGTAGGACAAGACAGAACACTTGTTAATCTTCTAAAAAGCCAGTGTCCCTTTTCCCTTTATTTCTTATCAATTGCAATTTTGCAAGTGTTCTGATTGTTTACAATACAAACATGACTTTTCGGAATTGGTATTTAGCAATGTTGACTTTTTCCAGCAGTGTCAACATTCGCAATGATTCTTTCAAATGAAACATCAATATTTCTTTTCCGTACTTGGATCACTTAGACTGATTAGGTTTTTAGTTAGCCAAAGTGTTCATTTGTAAAACAAACATGCAGGATTTTTATTGTAAATATTTCGATTCTACAACAATGGCCAACTTATCAAGGAGGCCATGTTATGATACACCAGTGGTCTGGCTTATTTTACGGAGAGCACGAACTAAATTTCCCTCCTCACGCCCTGTATGTACGCATTCACCACAGCCACTTTTAAATCCTGATGTAGGACAGAAAAATTAGTGATCTACATCCTATCCTAGAACTTCTCTACAGTTTCATATTTATATTTATGTAAACTCGGCGAGATTAAGCTTGGTAGGCGTTGTTAAACTGACCTTTTAATCCAAATATCGATAACTTGGCTTTTTATCATATCGATGGAGTTGAAATGTATTTTATGACTTTTTAAAAAATATCTATATACGATAAAAAAAATACGTTGTTTAAATCATTGTATATTTTAAAAAAAAATTTGCATTTTTTTTTTCAGCTTTAGACAATGAATAATATCTTTTTTTTTTTGGCTACTTAAACCTCAAGATAAAGAAATTCTTACCATCCTGCGCAAATTTATCAAAAACAGACAATACCTATCACGGCATTTTTATACTGTAATTATGTACACATGTGCCTTAAACAATGTTGTAATTCATTATCGTTCAAATATATGCATTTTTACAGATGAATTTACTTTATCCTATCTATTTACATGTCTTTCTTTGATATTATAATAATTTAGTATTTGTCTGGCGGACCCTAAAAAAATAAACATTTTGATGCTTATACTGTCAACATTCAAAATGAAAATCAGAAAAATTAACTAAATTCCCAGATATAAAACATATCATATATTTTTGTATAATTTTTATACAAACAAGCACGTTTGAGGCCTGAAGAACGCTTTAAAGTGAACAACTTCCGTGCTTTAATTAAAATATGAGTATTTGAAACAGTTTGCACTCGCTTGCATTCTTTGAAGCCGAATACTAATGATATTGAATTAATAATACGTGCCTCAAATATGAACAAGAATAGACACGGCGCCATTGAGAGCACCAATATTCGGTGCAACATTCACTTGTTTCAAAGTTCAAACGCAACAATTTCCACAAGGTCATAGGTAATATTCTAGTCCCCCGGCTAAATAAAAATGATAAATATACTAAATAACAAAAAAACTTTACATTACACTACATGTTTATGTGTGGATTTTTTTCTGTTAGCAAAAAAGTACATTCCACAACTTTCTACAAAGCAAATGACTGGAATGTATTTGAAATCAGTTTTCGCTTCTAGCGGTTTATTAGAAGAATTATCCTTCGAGAATTTTTTGTAAAAACATTAACGTGTGCCCACAACTTTGTTTAATGAAAACATTAAGTATTTTTAACAGAAATACATTCGTACATTTCAAGGACAGTTAAATTTATTTCCGACTCAGGTATGTGTAAATTAGGACTTGTTTTACATTAATAACTTACATCACTGCCAAAAAAAAAAAAACTTATTTTTTTTCTCTCCCGAGGTAAGAAAAATTATTATTCGAGAATTTAATGCACATTAAATCGTATAACAATCGTATATGTTAACAGAATCAAGCAAATTGCTAATAATTCAACTATTTATTCAAAACTTACTCAGACTACCTATTTCCGTATGGTCAAATACACAAGTGCTTTTGCACCTGAAATCCACCACAGAAAAACAAAATGGAGAAGTTTAAATTTAGCCGGGCTTCCTGTGTGTTTTTTTTTCATTAAGTAAGAAAAATTATTTAGAAGCGTATTTGTTTTTTTCCTTTATTTACAAAGTTGTTTTAAATACCCGGTAAAGATTTTTTGAATACCAGAGATGACACATAAACTAGATTAATTATAGAAATCATATTTTCTATGCTGATAAAAACATGATCCATAGTATTTTATTCATAAACTGTTATTTTGTTTAGTTTTAGTAAATTCTTCGTTGCAATCTCACAATTACATTGTATTAAATAAACACCGATCTTATCCACTCGATCTTAGAAGGAGACCTGATATATTTACCAATTTTGTAATGCCAAGACCTTTTTCATGGTATGCTAGAAAATCGAAAAAACAAAACACCCCTGAAAAACCCATAAACAAAACAGAGTTGCCGTTTGCTGACGTTTCGGGTGGTAAAAAAGTAAAAGGCATTTCCAAATCCTACAATTCACCAAAATCATACTGTTTTTAATTATTTAAAATGAAAAACATATATAAATTAAAAAGAGAGCAGGATAAGCCCAGAAACTATTTGTTTGTGCGTTCGGGTATGTTCCATATTTGAAGTGTCACATCTTCGGAAAAAGCATATAATTTAATGATCATTGAAAATAATTTTCTTTACGCAGTACATTTATTTTTAAAGTATAGACATTAAAAGCAATTTGCATAACAATTAAAGACTCGGACAATATAAAACTGGAACAACGGGTCATGAACACCGTAGATTAAGATACATTTGGAATTCTTGAGTTAAGATGCAGTTTATTACATACGATAAGCACCAATCACACATAAACACATATATAAATACCATAATATATATCGATAATCTTAAATATGATAAATTATTTGCATAACCAAAAATAACAAAATTAGGACGACAGTATGTAAGGAGCAATAACTCGGATAGAACCTCCACCAAAGAAGAGTAACCCACCGCAATGCCACCCGTTTTTGGAGTTTGATTGCTTACTATGACGTTGAACCAAAGATCTGGCTAATGAGGCAGTGACTGATTCCTTGACGACTTCAAGGTTAACGGTATATTTATTTACTGTCAACTGATGACAGTAACAAGTACTTGTCAAGTCCGCGTAAAAACTGGGACCCGGATGACACCTCTGTGACAGTGATATTCACTCTCTTGACAGCATCATTCAGCAGTGTAATCATTATCGAAGCAGCATTTAGTAGTAACGGAGTCTTTATGAATGAAACGAGATCTTGGATAAAAATTGAGTAACTTGACGGAAGTATCTGAGACTTAACAATGATAAAATAAACCATTGGAATGCAAGACCTATCCAAAACAATAGGAGATATGACAAACACGAATCAACATTCAACACAACCCGAACATTTTCTATTGATGTCAAATTCCCCCAGTGCAGTCATAAATTTGACTCTCTGCAAAAACAGTCGCCCGAAGGCGTATTTGCTATTCCTAAAACCCATTCATGGGAAATTCAAAGACAAGAAATTTAAATGATGTATATAGCGTGACTGCGGTACACTACGATGTTGACAATTTTATTTGGTCTGATGAGTTATCGTCGAGCCGCGATGGGTCCCGGGACGAGTGATTGATCACCATAAGCTTTACTTTTCTTAGTTATTTATTCGAACTGTCGCTTTCTTGGTAATAAAATAAAATTTATAATTCTAATTAAGCTATACCGTTCTGCTTCCCTGACTCCTTAATTACAATGAAAATTCTCGAGCGTAATCGCGGTTTTTGATCCGCTTCGATGTGTATTTCCCCGTTTTATTTTCTCACAATTCCAAAATCATACGTAAATAGTAAGCATCTAAAAGACCGCATATTTCACCAACAATGATATTGTTTGTTTGTTTTTTTCAAATCACAAAAACAATGAAAAAATATATCCATATTATATATTTGATATATTTACCGTTAGATAAATAAGTATCGCGATAAACGTCTGCTTCAAACAACTTAAAATTGTACACATTTTATACTATAAATATGAGACCTATTTTTTGTATTTTTTTAAACTTGGCTATTAAAATTTCCAAACACTATTAATCAGTTCTGAAAATTACTGGTTTCATTATTCTTCTTAAGAAAAGTACAATTTCTGTGTGAAAAAAGCGACCTTATTTTAGTAATTTTAGATTTATGGTATGGACAAAAATTTAGAGCTCTTTGCCCATTGATTTTATATACTTCTATGAAAAAATAATCATTGTGGTCTTTTACCAATTGGTAAAATATCACAACAATCATTTTTGTTGTTGCAAAATATATTCCTGAAATACTTTAGGTACAATTTTAAAACGCTATCAGATAATTTAATAATTGCTTTCGATACCTTTACTATGTTTTATGAATTTTAAGTGACTATATGCATTATTCATGTAATATTTAGATCCATTCACTTTACTAACAGCAATGTATCTCAGGGCTCAAAACTAAAATAGCCTTTATTATGTTTGATTTAGGATATTGGTGCAGTCTTTTGAAATGTTATACACATTGTATAAATTAAGATTATCAAATCGGAACTAAAATCTTTCCTTATCATTGTTAATTAGTGACAAATACAGATATATATATAAGTAAATGTCTACATTTCGATAGACCCGCCTTTGTAGCGTGAAATACCGTTATAAAGAATCCTTCAATACACCCAAAATATACCATGGTCTTGTGTTGCAAGTAATATATTATAGAGAAATCATTCACATCTGATTTGATTATTGATTGCATAATGATTATATCACATATTACAACAATAATTTAAATCTTTGTCTCATTTTAAATGGTTATTAAACAAGAGGCCCATGGGCCACATCGCTCACATGAACAATACTTCTTGTATCATTCTATTTCGAAATATTTTATTATGAAACTCTTTAAAAAATTGTAATCTCTCTTATATTCCAAGATACTATACATTAAACAATACATAAAAAGAAGACTCCTTTTTTGGGTCATCATATCCTAAGATCAAAGATACATCAACTGACCAATATTATTATCTTAGGCATCACCGTACTAAAGATAACAAAATTCTAAAATGAACTATAAACAATTATAAAAAGTGAAAGGTTACAGTGACCTTCATATGAGGATATGAAGATATGAGGATGCTTACATAGAAAAATAACTAAGCGTAGCATTGTATTTCTTGAAAAGAATATTTGAAAACATTTTCCCTAACGAGTATATCTTTCTGTGAACCTTATAATATTTTTGAAAAAAACAATATTTATGAAAATGAAAATCAAAGAATTGTATAGAATTTTAAAACCTCTGAATCAACTGTAATTCACATTACATAATTGCTTTACAATTATATTTCAACAAGAAATTGAAACGAAATAGTGAAATTCAAGAGAAATTGGATTATCTTAAATTCGAACTAATCCCGATTGTAAATATACTAATCGCGAACAAAATCATAAAAAGTTGGAATATATCACAATTTTGCACGCATTCCAGGTTGTTTAGCTGTAAAATGGTTTTGTTCACTGACTGATTTTATGCAACGTAAATCAATTACTCAGAATAAACTGCAGTAGTTTTGTAAAATTTCAATTTTAAAATAATTCTGACCAGAATCGCCTGTTTTCAATCATTTAAATTTGATAAACTGCTTTTTTTTAAATTTTGCATTTTCGTCAATTTTAATTTCTTTGTTTAATAAGTGCTCTATGTGACTAATTGTTATTCTTTGAATTTCACCATAGATTTAAAAGATATAAAAGAATAACAGTTTAAATTTTCAGAACAATTTTTTTTACTTAGAAAATTAAAGACTTGACCAGAACATCTTTGGCATTCTCATTTCACTGAAAAAATACAAAAATATTCATATAAAATAATTGAGAGCCGATATTGGTCTCTGTTTTGTGAAATCGTATTTCAACCAAGAATTCTTTATCAATCCATCAAATAAAATATTGATTTGTCAAGGAACCATGACCGTTTGCCATGGAAAGTCATCATAGTTTATCAATAATTCCTACATTTAAAAAAAATCCCTTTTCTTTCCATAATCTTTACCATCTTTTGTTTCTTTGTCTTTCTTAACTGTTTGTTCGTGAATCAAAACTTCATAAGAACTAAGATCAACACCTTTGAAGTTGTTTGAATTTTATTAGTGAACTTCGTTCCGATTAAGTGTAATTCATTGATGTCGGGATCGAAATTGAAAATAGCTAATTGATAAACTTATCACTAGACTATTTAATTAACTGTAAAAACTTATCACCAAATTTTCTTTTTTTTTTCATTTAAAGACTTCTTTAAATATAAATGATTATAATAATTTAGAATCTACACTATCTTTAGATGCTTGCATAGTAATCTCACAAATTGTAGCATTGTAGTTCTTGAGAAGATATTTTTAAACATTTCCCAATATATTTATATGTTAAACTTTAAACCCCTCTTAGGGCCCCAATATTTGTCAGGGGGTCACGATTTTAACAATTAATTCAGAATCTACACTATCTTAGAATGCTTGCGTAGTAATATCACAAATTGTAGCATTGTATTTCTTGAGAAAAAGATTATTTTTAAACATTTTCCCTGTATATTTCTATGTTAAACTTTGAATCCCTCTTGGGGCCCCAGTATTAGTCCGGGCGTGACGGTTTTCACAATTTAGAATCTACACTATTGTAGGATGCTTTAATAGTAATCTCACAAATGCTTGCTTAGTTATATCACATATTATAGCATTGTATTTCATGAGAAGAAGATTTTTAAAACATTTTTCATATCTGTCTATGTTCAACTTTGAACCCCTCTTGGGGCCCCAGTATTTGTCCGGGGGTCACGATTTTAAGAATTTAGAATCTTCACTATATATACAAACTTTGGTGTAAATATTGGCATTTTTGGTGCAGAAAAGAAAATTTTTCAAGACATGCCCCTTTTTTCACAATTATCTACCTTTTAAAAAGGATTTTGCCCTTTATTTTAAGAATTTAAATTCCCATTCCAATAAGGATGCTTTGTCCCAAGTTGGTTAAATTTGGCCCAGTTGTTCTGGAGAAGAAGTAAAAAATGTGAAAAGTTTACAGACAGACAGACGACGGACAACAGGTGACCAGAGAAGCTCACTTGAACCTTCAGTTCAGGTGAGCTACTAAAACTGGTTAATGACATATTTAGCACCCGTATGGTAACATGCTGACAAATCGTCTTGATTTATTTATTTATATTGCAAATCAAAAAAAATATCAGCTATCAAAATTCAGCTTGTGATCAGTGACAGGGAGCTGACTTTACAAATAGTTTATATCGTTATATTTTTAATTAACAAGTTAGTATTTTATCAAGGTAATTCATTACTCAGTATTGTCAAATGAGCAATGAACTATAAATAAAATGTACTGCATGCTATCATTCTTGGAAACCCACGGCAAGTCTCGCATATGCATAAACTGACTGCTGGTCAACTCACCGAATTTTTAATACAATTGTAGTGGAGACAACTAGCGGTTAGCGCGACTTATCTTTGCTTGGATCCTGGATGTAGTGCGCAATTGTCTTTGACAACCAGTGCTACCGTCTGGGGTCCTGGCTCTCCCGTTCCGTATATTGGGGAGTTGAGATTTATCCTTAGAGAAATCAGACGTTATATTTTACCGGAGCTAGACTCCATATTATTCTTAAATTATCGTATCTTTCTTAATTTCTTTTATCATTTTTGGGGTATATATCCGTAGCCGTACCTCAACAAGCCAAAAGGTAATTCCAAAATATTTCCCTTTCATATTTGTTGTTTTGTTGATGTTTAATAAATTCTATTCAAATTCCATAAAGGTTTGTTTCATTGATATCACGACTCTAAAGAATCTCGTAATACTCGGGAAACATCCTGATCATGTTACACAATACAATAAGGCAGTGGCATATATGCTTGAGTTATTTTTCACACTTCATATATTACTGTTCAAATTAACAAAAGAGCTATCATGTTCTGCAGAACAACCCCCATTTCCAATGAGTTTTAGTTTACATCTTTTACCACCTGCGATCATGTTTAAAAAAGAAAACCCAGTAAACTTTAAATGTAGTAAAACTAGATGATACCCCGCACAAGCGCGGGAATTAACTCTTATTCACTTAGATATGATACAATGCTTTTAAATGTGTGAACCAGATTTATTTTTTTGTTCATTTTTGTATGTACTGTGTCCGAAATTTTTCTTTATTATTTTTTTTAATGTATTTAAAAAAATTGAAATAAAAAGGAACTGCATGGCTGGGTATTTAAAAGAGCGGACAGGGATGAAAATCCTAATTGAAAATGATAATATATACATGTATATGGCCCTGATTCTTTTGGTTGCAGCTGACTGGAAATATTACAAACTTTTTCATTTCATTTCAAACCAGGGAGTAGGTGTCTATTTTGTAAATTTTGATCCTTAGGTGAAATCATATAATTTTTATCACTGTCCCAAATAGATAGACTGTCTATCATCCCCCCCCCCCTTCCGGAATTCAACTTCCCCGTTTTATGAATACATCATTTATTCATATAGACGTGGTTCACAAATTAATGTTTAAGGTTTAGCTACAATCTGTCGTGGTGTACAAAATGTATATTATTTAAAAATGTGTGCATATTTATATGCATATATCTTAAACCAATGTTGTAAGATCCAAGGTATCTGCCCTACACTTTCCGCCATAAAGGCAATTAGTCAACCCACGTTTTTTTAGCACAGTGTTCTGTAAAGTTATTTCCTTCAAAACTAAAATTGCGTCAAATTAGCCCATTTCATTTATTAACTTTTTGTATATTCCAAAGATTTCCGATCCAAGGTATTTGCCAGAGATGGATGATGAACAGGTCCTACACTGCCCGCTATGACGTTAATTAGTCAACCCGCGTTCTTGGTTACCCCGTTCTGGAAAGTTCTATCCATCAAAAATCAAAATCACTCATTCAAGAAACGAATTGGCTCATTTTACTTATTCAACATTGGTCAAATCTTAATTTCTATGTATACCCTAAATAATTTCCCACTAAATATATTCACTCTTTACGTATATTTCATCGCAAGTATATATTCTGATGCAAACTCCCACTGACTTGGATCCGCCAAAGCGTGTCAACCACCTTACTCTCATGTTTGTTATTTTCGGACTTGTTTATCGAAAGTGAAAGTAGGTTTTTAATCTATTTTACAGTAATTGCTTATCAGGTAAAATTCAATTATAGCTTACGGACTTCAACTCACACGTGTTGAAATACCAAAGGTGTAAACATTAACTCTGGTGCAGGCATTTTGTAGTTTATTGGCAAAATGTCTTAATTTATAGGTATAGATATATAAGGGAGCAATACTCCTTGAGTATAGACTCTTGATATAATTATATTTAGCACATGTATAGCTCAGTATGCGAGGGGAAAAAAGAATCTCTCATGATTTGTGTAAAAATGTTTAAAAAGTTCACCATGATATGATTTTGGTTGGTCACGTGATCAAATCCTGTAAAGCCCGAAGTTAGTTTTCTTATAGAAATGATTTGTGTGTACTTTATAATGACATCACAATGATTACCACAAGCGCTTATCGTTTGACAGTGGCAATATTGTTACCATAAAACACGGTTTTTGATAACAATATTGAACGTAAATTTAAGTAATAAACAACAATGGTAAAAACTTCATCGGAATATAAACTTGGTTTGTACGTGCAACGTGATTAAATCTTCTCAGAAGCCCTTCAGGTTTCACAGAATTTAAACTAGGTTGGACAATTTACGCTTTATAAACCGCAAAGCGATTTATAAACAAAAGGCCACGGATGCGTCCACATAAGTTTCATTTTTCTGACCAAATGGATTTTAAGAAGAAGAGTATGAAAGATGTTTTTCTGTTTTTTTCTATTTAAAAATCATCCCCCAATTGTGGCCATACCCTAACTCTCGGAGGATTAAAAAAGACAATAACTAACTTTCGGAAATCATAATTTAAACAATTTTTATCTAAAAAGCTACAAATGAAATTTTACAATTCCATATTTCAGTTTAAAATGGTGTAGCATTGCGTACATTCTGAGAATTTTTTATGCAGGGCATAAAGACATGAACACGGAACTTTGTACATGAACAAATGACACAATTTACATCAAACTATTCAACTAACATGCGGCATTTTTCCAATTTGATTATATATATTTTTAATATGGTCTTTTTGTAGAAATATATTTTCTAGGTGCGACATTTTCTACCCTGCTGTTTGTCCCAACCCGAAACCTTTAAACAAGGGGCCAGGGTTTTTTCAATTCTCAAGAGGGTATCATGGACATAATAGATGTGCGTTTAGTTTTTCTCACACTAAAAGAGGAGAAAATGTTTTTTTTTAAAGAATTAAGACGTATCACTAAAGGGTCATATGGGACCCAATCTTAAGTCCTGATTCGAACCCAGATGACATATTTTAATCATTTAGATAGAACGCATCATAGTGATAATATCTTCAGTTCATATCTTCATATACTTTCAGTTTTCTCACAGGTGTCTGACAGAAGAAAACGTTGTTGACGACAAGGACACTACATTGCAATATGGGGCAACCCCCTAAACCAGAAGCCATACTTTCTCAAAAATTTGATTTAAAAATTTTAATTAACATCATAGCCATACATTAAGTTTTTCTTAAGGATGTTGTTAACTCAGGGTTTGAGAAGTATATATAAAATGAATTATTATTCACATAACTTTCGATATTTTTATTTATATTATGGAATTAGGCTCAAACAAATATTGACTTATAGCAAAACAGAGGAAATTCGGTCTATTTTTTGTAGATTTTGTTTTCCGATAAAATATTTTTGTTCGGTACTTTAATATTAAAAGTCAACCATTTATATGTTAATCAATATAATTTTGCATATTTCCTGTTGGTTTTATTTCACTTATTCATTAAATTAATTGTATGGTGGGAATGTAAAATTATTAGAAAATGCTTAAAAACGATAAAAGACACCATTTCTCAAAATTTTGATCATTGACCTCATATAAATGTTATGCTAGCAGAATAAGGTCAATATAAGTAGTTTAATACTATAAATGTTTTTGTATAATCATCATTCAAATTTTTGTTAAATTGAATCAAAAATGGGTAGGAATTTGAAAACTGATAGAGAAAATTCGGACTGGAATTTTTTTTAAAAAAATGGTATCTGAAAACTTAATGTTTTGTATTTATTTAGTGCCCTGCCATTCATAAACTGTATTTCATTTTTTAAAGAGTTTAACTAATTGTAATATTTTCACAATTTAGAAAATCTCAACCGTACTGTAAAAATTTAATGGATTTTTCTTAATTTTTGAAAAAATATTCAATGGCCATTAACTCAAAAAGTAGGTTATTGACATACTTTTTTGAAAGTGAAAAATAACACTACAATCAAAGTTCTATAACACATAATAGGTGGTTTTTCATTATCATCAGTGGATTTTTTTTCATTTTGATTAAACGTAATCCTTAAGTGAAAAATGACAACAACAAACTGTAAACCATCTCAAAAATCCATAAAGCTAAATACAAATTCAAAGCAGAGCAACACGGACCTCTAAAAGGATAGAGGTAGGATCAGGTGCCTAGGAGGAGTAAGCATCCTCTGCTGACCGGTCACACCCGCCGTGTGCTCTTTGTCGTAATCGGGGAAAAAAAACCCGGAGAGGTCCGTAGACAATTAGGTGATTAATTGTGGTCTAACAATTAGTATGAAAAATCAGTCAGCATGCGACCCAGTGGAAGATTGTATTTGCTGACAAGGTCGTTGTATCGACAATAGATAAAATGGGCCATAGATAAAGTGAAGATTTTTAACGACTTATTTTCTAAGTTATCTCTCTTGCTCTTTAAATGTGTGTGTGGTTCTCATTAGCAACTTGTACTGGTGCTGTCGTCTTGGACATTTTCGTTCCGTATCTTTATCACTTCTAAATCTTTATCAATAGGTTCAGAAGAATAGAAATTTATCTTTTATATATTAAGATATAGCCATACAATAGTGTTTGTTTCAATCAGCATTTGGAAGTACATTGCGTTACAGATTTATCATTGAATATCCATATCGTTTCGTTGTTTATGATATATATATATATAAAAATAATGAAATAAATTACTTTTAGGTACATGAACTTGTCAATAATAAAGAAATATATATATTTCATGATTTTATGAAACGGTCAAAATTTTTAATTTTAATTAATGATTATCTGTCAAGAACAAGTAAATTATTCAGTTATAAACATCATTAAAAAATAGTATGCAATAGTTCCTTTGCCTACAAATGTCATATAATCTTGTTTCCAATTGATGCGGATAAACTGATCATGAACATATATATTTTATTGTAAATATAATGCTAGTGTACAAAAAATGAACAACTTAGTAGGTCTTTAATAAAAAATATACATTTACCATTTATACTTGGTTTTAGTCGCAGATAGCGCAATGCAGTAAAAATGGCGTTTAAATATCAGTTACAGAAAAGTGTAATTTTTCATTTGATTGGTTAAATCAATGTTCATTCTGATATCACGAAACTTGACCTCAATGCGCTTTGCATTGTTGTACAGATCTGCACTGCGTTTTACAAAAGAACGCACGACAAAGTCGTAAATATTTTAAGTCTAGTTGAATTATCTTTAATAGGCAAAATTTATATAAAACCATAAATTTGCATCTATTCCATAATTTCATTTTACAGCCATTAGATTAAAACATTGATATACTATATTAGTATATTACTGATTAGCATTCATTGATTTGGTCGTTAATTATTTCTTTTGTAAAATGAAACCCGGTATATTAATCAGATTGTTTTGGTTAAAACAGTAACCTTTTGCAAAACAAACCGTGAACAACCAGAATTTTCATTTTCAGCAAGGAAAATTCATTCCACAAAAATATGTTGTGTCTTTCCTACAAAGATATGATAGAAAGAAAGAATGACTTAATTGCAATTATACATGTAGTAATATACTATTTCATCCATGTGCACTTATAGTTATGTTTAAAATGAAATTGTATTAACCAATAATTGAATTGATATAAACATTATTATTCTAGTCAATTCATGCAAGTACTAAGAAGCCACACCACGGACAGTTATCAAATGAATACGGGAATAGTTGACATAAATATAACGTATACGTAATACAAACGATAACACATACCCTTTGTAAGGGTTGAATGGAGAGTTCAGAACTTGAGAGTAACGAAAGAGTCCAGCAACTTAAAGGTCTAGGCAGGCTACATGAAGCTGTTAATAATTGATATCATATTGTACTCTTATGCCATTCTTGTATATTCATTTGCAGGCCTAGAAGCTGTTTCCATGCAGTATTTCCGTTTATTCTGGCATTCTGAGCATTGTTACCACGTTCAACACGTAGGCCATCTGCATGTAAGAGAAGTAAAGGTTGTACATTTGGCTTCAGTGAAACATATTTGTGATACTCCTCAAGGATGTCTGTGGTCTTTCGTCCTTATCAAGAACACCAATTGGGACCTGCATTTAAATCATACTTGTAAAGTTGCAATTCTTGGAAAGTGTTTACATATTTTTATAAATGAAAAAGCAAAACATAAACTGACCTGTTGACGTTTAGCCACAGCCACATCCGAGTATCTACATTGGATGTGCCAGTTAATAGCATTTGCCAAAGGTATAAATATGGGAATGTATTCACACAGAATTCGGTGGAAAATTGTGGTCATCCTTCTTAGATGTGAGGTAGTTTTCCAAGGGAATGGTCTTTATACTTTCCGGTATTGGTAGGTCATCATTTAGATGAAGAGTTGGTATTATATCCTGTGCTCCATATTCTTGAACCGTATTGAACAGTTTATTATTTTTGCTGTCCCTTGTTTGATGTCAGACAGTGGTTCAGTGGTTAACATTATTAAAACACAGGGAAGTACCAACCGACATTTAGAGTGATAGCAATTTAGATCGTTTATTTATTCAGTCTTCATAGAAATCAAAATATTTAGAACCATTGGGTGTCATTTACATGTAAAGAACTTTATGTTGCATAGTGGTAGGTTAAGTACTGGGATATTTATTACTCATATTGATTAGGTTATATACTGGGATTTTCTCATTCAATCATCAAACTCTCACCTAAGAGTTCAAGCAAATAGTCACAAATTTCAGTTTTCCACTTGAAAATTTCAGTGTCATAGCTGATCTAGTTCGGGCTAGGTAGCTTCTGGTTCCTTTTATTCCCATGCACAACCCCAGATGGTTTAATCTATTAAACATCTGAAAAAGCATTAGTAAAAATATGATTTAAAATTCAGAAACCTAATAAATAAAATTATAAAACAAAACAAATGTTACATAAAATGAAGAATATTGCACTTCCAACACTTTTATACACAACTTAATGAAAAAAAACCATCCTTGCAAAATAGTAGTTTGAACATATTGTATTGTGATATGCAATGTGTTTGAACACAAGTTCTAGCAACTTACTAGGTTTTTACCCTAAATAGTGTTTCCTTAAAGATGTCAAATCTAATAAATAAGTTAAAACATTTTGCTAGAAAGTCTTCCTACCTCTCGTTGACAGCCAGTAAGCTACATTTGAACAGAATTCAACTGCGAAAAGTATTTCAGAGATTTTTGCTTTTCTCTGAAATGCAAGGATTGAATCAATGTGTAAACATTGATTGCATAGTTGGTATAAAATACAGAGATTTTGCATTCCTGATATGAACCAGGACTTTATCAACCCCACCCCCCCCCCCACCCCCATATTACCACAATATTTTCATTCCTTTAACATTAATTTGCATGAATTATTTGAAATATAAAAGAAAAACAACATTATATTGCACAATCTGAAATAACACCCCATATCAAATGTTACATATTCCAGCTAATGTAAATTCCTTAAAAAATATATGCAATGCTAAGAGTATATTGTGAGGTGTTAAGCATTTCACAGGTGTCTTACTTCTCTATCATAGTCAAGATATATTCTCTTTGATAAACTTTTCATTTTCTAAGTAAGTTTGTAAAATCTATAAAGCATGATTCTATATCTAATAGTCTCTAAAAGAAAATAAGAACCTGTGAACCATTAAAAGATTTTCCATTTTTAAAATCAATATAATAAATATACCCGTTTTCTTTTCCATTTCTTGCTCCTACGATGAAATCATGCATAAAATTATCTGTTTAACATAAATGAACCTATTAAAAATAATTGACAAAAATGGCACATCGAAAAAAATTACTTTTCTAGGCGAAGTGACCCTCATCCTCTTAATTTTTCGGGGAGTAAGCACCGGGCTACTTATTTTCTTGACAAGATAACTAAGGTCTCCATGTTCTCTGATCTTAAATAGAGCCTCTCTCTTTGCTATGGAAGATTTTGCCATGGACACAACTGCCCAAGAACATGTTGAACAGAGGAAACGCTAGAGTTTCTGTTGAGGGCTTAGAATAACGTCGAACTCCTCTTTGATCAATTATTTTACCTTATTTATGAAGGCAGATGATTGTAAACTTTTTCTGCCGCCAATCGACTTTCCTTTCTTTGTCGGAAATTTTTTTCCACAGTTACAACACTGAGAATTACTTGTGTCTATCTTTTTACCACATTTTCGCGCCGTTTGTCAACTTTGTTTGGGTTCTATAGTGTGCTGTTCCATAGTCAAGCTCCGCCTCAGAGATTTCTCGCGATAACAAGTATGACGGTCTACACGAACTGTTTATGTAGGTCTACATGGACTTTAATCAAATACAACTTTATTAGACGTACCCATATAAAAGTTCGTATTTCTACAAATGTATATAGTATTAGTAACTTTCATATTAAGATAAATATTGATTTTCGATATTTATTTTTTCACCATTACGGAGATCCTATGGAATTGTAACCCTCTCCAGTAAACATCAGACATCAAGTCGGAGAGGGCAACATTATTGCAGCTAATATATACCTTACTTTAAATTTCACAACAGTGTTTAAATGGATAGATGCTAGGCAATCCATATTCTTTCAAGGCTGTAACATTTGTCTTCCAATAGAATTTTCCTAAAAATTATATAACAATTATTGTCTACCTATTTTTATCATACAAATTTCATGCTTTCTATTTTTCTATACGGCATTTCTATTTTATCTGTATCAAAAATGGAAATATATCTTACCTGTATAGACGTCCTTTTGTTGCGATCTGGGCCATACATGCAAGGTTTTATTTGGAAAATAAAATCAAAAGGAAGTGTAACCCCATGACTGCTGCCACATGCATTTACCAATTCTCAAAAGACTGACCGCACCTTTGTGATCTTTGCAGACACTTATGACCCCTCCCTTTGAGGCCTCTGCGAAGAAAATGAACGGAAACCGCAAAAATAGGAATTTTCCCATGGGGCACAACTCTGTCAAAAACTTCTCGATCGTACCCAAAACCGAACTTGAACTAGATATTCTTATGATAAATCTGTATACCAAATTTCATTTCAGTATGTGCAATCTCGAGAAGAAAATGAACGGAAACTGTTGAAAGACCGACTGACAGATCGACAGACAGACGGACAACAGCAGAACAATATGCCCTCTTTTCTTCGAAGGGGGGCGTAGATATTAACATCTAAATTTTATAACGATATTCGACATAAAAAATTAAACAGGCAAACTTCTTATCTTTTTCATTAATAAAATTTACAATATGTCCTGATTCATCGGTTAATATCTTTAAACATTATATTTCTTTATATAAGAAAGTAATTGATAATCAACAGTTCACTCATATTTATAAGTAAAGCATTTTTAATAGACATTATGGGATAAATATGTTTTGATTTGAAATAATGCGTTAATAGTAATTAGATACATATACACGACACAAATGTCGCTAATTTTATGCAAGTCTGAAACATATGACGTTTTCCTGGCTTTAAAAAAAATTAATCTTTTTCTTTCCTGGTAAATAAAATATCAAAATCGTTGAAAAAGTCAGGATAACGTTAGATATAGGTATTCCTAACACAATTGCACAATTATACTTACTTTAAAGTTGTAAACACAGATCTGTAGACGTAAACAACGTGTATTATTAAGGAAGGAGTCTTTTCAGTGTTAGACACACTTCTTATATCAAGAAATTCATGAAATTGTAACACAGTCAAACATATCATATAACCAAATGATTTTATTACTTTAATCAAATTTGACCTTGTTTTCGCAAGAAGGTGAGGTCAAGGTCACTACCTTTTTTCTCAACTTAAAAGATGATAAAAATAATGTAGTTATCTGCAGTTTTGTAGACATCTGTTCAAGTTTGTATTCTTCAATGAAATGATAGAATATCAGAATGTCTATCAGCTTATACTACTAAATTGAAATAAATATTTAAACTAAAATTGATATTGCTTAGCCCGCATTTCCTCTAATTTTCTTAAAGGATAACTGCACTTCATGCCGTATATTTGGCCCTTTTTCTGTCACGATTGTTTCCATTATTTCTCGCTCAATTTTACTTCGTCATGTTATATATAGTTTGGTCGATTTCCAATCGAAATTTATTGTTATAATGGTTTTAAACTGTGTTGCAAAAAATAATTCGTTGCTTTCTTACCCTCACTGCTCTGCAAATATCGTGAACTTACACTTAATTGCCCTTGATTGATGATAAGACTTATAAATATGCATGGAGGGTTGATCTAATATTGTAATGAGTAGTCTACGATTAGAATAGCGGTACTATAATTGAACAACCTCTCTCTCCCTCTCTCTGCATGTTGCCATTTAAAAAAAAATATATAACATATAATACTGGCCATCGCATGTAGCCATTGGTGATCGTAAACCAGCCACTGATGTCAAAAATTAACGTGTTCGAAAACATTTAACAAGTAGATTAATCAGTAATGCACAGAACCGATAATCTCTTAAAGATATCTCAGAAAAATGAAGTAAATATTATTCGATTGGAATGAATTGAAATTGGTATGGACAAATAATACTGCCTAGCAGAATGCGTGCTACCTTACTTGTACACGTCACATGGATGGCGTCTTGTATTCACAAAGTTACCTGGGGTTAGAAATCACGTGGTGGATTATAATATTCAACAGGCCAAAGTATACCGTTTACAACAGAGAACGCGATCGCAAGATGGAACAGTTTTTTGTCTGTTTAACCATGAGCGCATGTTTGTCTATTGATCTCCTTTTAACTTAAGCCTATATTCATAAATATACAACTACCATTAAAAGGAAAACATCAGACAAACATGCGCTGACTATGTATTAAGTCAGAAAAGTGAGCGTTCTCAATATCCTATGGAGATTGAAGAAAATGTAATGACCCATACCTATGAAAACGACTTCGTTCTTTGTAAATATGAACTTTATATTGATGTAATTACATACAGTTGCAGTTAAGATATGAGCAATTCCATCAACTAAAAGAAATATGCCCATTTTTAACATTTATTTTGTCGCAATTTTTAAATGTCCTTAAGTGCAGTCATACTTTTGAAGATATTTTGGTTATTTTTCTATGCTTCCAATAACAAAATGTTTCTGATTTTTACATATTATGAAGACTTTACATAAAGATATTAATTGACAGAAAATCTATTATTTTGACCATTTAATGAGAGAAAATCCGATTTTAGTGATTTTTTCACACAAATCCATTTATAGAATGAGTACTTAAAAAAGCTTATAAAAATGTAATTTGATAGTCAAATCATGTTTTAAAAACATAAATCCAAGTATCTTATTATTAGTTCAAATTCGTTGAAAATATCCATTACTAATGTTATTGTTTTAAAAATGCTAAATAAACTCATGAATCTTCAGCAATTCTGAATTGCAAAAACGTGATATTTTCCTACGCCTATGTTCCACCTAAAATATAGTCCTTGTTAGATTATAAACTTTGATTACTATTTCTTTGCCAAGTTGTAAAATAGCAAACAAGATAGAAAAACATGATATTTTAATTTCCTTTCATTTTGATTTTAAGAACAATTAATCAAATTTACTTTTGACAAGTCGAAAACCAGAAAAGACTCGTTCCTTAAGTAATGGAGATCAGGTCTTCCAACAATCTGTTGGAATTTCCATGAGTACCAATTGTGCCCCATTGTTAGCAGACCTATTTTTGTATTCATATGAAGCAGAATTTATTCAAAAACTTGTACATCAAAAAAATAAATCACTCGCTGTGGCCTTCAACTCAACATTCAGGTATATCGACGACGTATTATCAATTAACAATTGTTACTTCCATACTTACGTCGACTCGATATATCCCGCATTTCGCCAGCCAGGGTTTACGATCCACTTTGCTCCTCTACAATCCTTGGCAGATTAAGCCGACAAATCAAAACTCGCGCAACGGAATCTGATTGGTTGCGAATCCAGGCGATCGCAGGGAATCTAATTGGCAGTGTAGTTCATTGTGTTTTTATATATAATATAAATACATTCATTATTACAATTTTTACGCGATGAATAAATAAAATACGATATATAATTACAAAAATATAAGTTTTCTTAATAAGTCTTATTTTTTTCTTTTTTGTTCATCTCTTCTTAACCGCTTAGATGAAAAATATGTATTTAAGCTGCTCCAATTTAACTCATTCTCTAGACGGTGCTGTGCTGTTTCTGTAAAAATTGGCTAAATCTGCCAAGGGTTGTAGAGGAGCAGAGTGGATCGTAAACCCTTGGCTAGCGAAGATGTATATCCCGGTGAACTTGAAATAAAAGATACTATATGGTCTGAGTCATCTGTTTCATATTTGGATATTTTACTTGAAATGTACATTGATAGTAACCTAACTAAACTTTATGATAAACGTGATGAATTCATTTTTTCTATAGTCAACTTTTCTTACTTATGTAGCAATATACCTTCATCACGCGCATTTGGTGTTTTTGTCTCTCAGTTAATTCGATACGCAAGGGCATGCTCTTTGTATGGACAGTTTCTAAGGCGAGGCAAGCTACTGACAAACAAGTTGATAGAACTGGACTACCAACAGTCTCGTTTGAAGTTGTATTTTCGTAAGTTTTATGGTCGATACAACGAGCTTGTCAACAAATACAATCTTCCATTAGATCGCATGCTGACTGACGTTTTTCATACTAATTGTTAGACCATAATTAATAACCTTATTGTTTACGCACTTTTCCGTTTTTCCCGATTACGACAAAGAGCACACGGTGGGTGTGACCGGTCAGCAGAGGGTGCTCACTCCTCCATGGCGATTCATCCTAACAATTTTTTTTAAAGAGGTCCGTGTTTGCTCTGCATCTGTTTTGTAATTTTTCTTTGGACTTTTGAATTTGAACACGGTTCGATATCAACACATGTCATTTTTGGTAACAGTGTAGCTGAGTTCTCCAACACATGTGCATTACATAGTACTTACCGATCTTACTAAAATTTTTAGACTCACGAGCATTACAATAGGGAAACAGATGATCTATTTTATATAGTAATTAATTGTTTAGCAGCGTACACGCTGCTAACGCACGTGGAGTCATCTTTTCACTTTTCTGCCGGTTTTTGAATTTTCTTTTACTTCTATTTCATAGAAGAGCTCAAAGGTCGCGACTATTTCAAGAACAACGTGTAGGAGTAGGTAACTACTTCCTGCCTCACTGCAAGAGGTACCAAATAGCATCAATTGTTCATGATTCCCTGGAAGATGATGAGCGAGAGATCGCGTAGCTATTATCAAGTATTACTTTTATGGATAAATTTTATGTTCGGTTTTCATGAAATCAAACGTCTCCATATATTTTAATCATTTTGAAAAAAAAACCTGTTTCAGTCATTCAAAATAAATCAAAATAAATCACAAATATAATAAATGCATGTACATATATAAATTTAAGCACGCAAATCCTTTGAACAATTGGAAAATATTCTATTAAACAATATTCTTTTTGAAGAGATTTCAAGACTGTCGGGAGCAGGCAACTTCCTTGGATGTTTTTCTACATGCTAGGATACCCAACTTTCTCTTCGCGATAGCAGATCAGCCGGACAAGGAATGAAGAGGCAGTTGAGATGTTCGTGACCAGATATATCAGACGATACTTTGTGCATTTATTTGTATCTTATTTCTGTATTGTACTAATTTCAGTTTGTTACAGACACTAAAGATTCTAAAAATTCTGTTTTCACATAATGAATTTTATAAAAAAGTTGGAGAACAAGGCATGAAGAAATATATTTTTGTTTAGTAGCAGTACAAGTACCTGCATTTTATTGCTTTATGTCAAGACAAGTTTTAATGAAATGGTGCATTGGAGATTTTTTCATGTGTTTTTTTTTTTTTTTTAATTTTTAGAATGATCTAATCTAGGTTTCTAGATATTTGGCAGATAAGTTTTTGAATTTTGAATTTTGTATTGCTCATCATTTTCAGGAATTTGGAATGCATAATATTACATGGGCTGGTAAAGGAATACGATAAACATTGGTCTTACCTAAAATTACCTTAAATTATAAAACTGAAAAATGATTTTTTTTTCCTTCTAAATTAGGAAAAGACAATCTAAAAGATAACCACGATGAACAAAATTCCATATATTATGATATTTAGGAAGCTTCAAACTTAACTAAAATCATTGTTTCATTTCTGAGGTTTTGTTCATCCGTAACTAAGGAAACAACTTTCCTTGGATACCAGTCCCTTAGTTTGACAGAGTTATTTTCGTCATAAACATCGATTTAGGCCACACCAATATAATTTCTTGTTCGTCAGACCCCGCGCGCATTGATCAAGCATTTGACGTGATAAGAGAGGTCGAAGAAAAACTGTGGAAACTCGACGGAGTCCAGGATGAGGAGGTTGCTCCTGTGTTCATACACTTGACGGACTCGAAAGACAGCGACATGGACAGAGATTCTGGTCATGACGAAAATAACTCTGACTCTCACGAATCCATGGGCTTCGTTGAGGAATCTGACGATGAAGTCACTTGTTTTTCTCGATTTTTGAGATGGTTGACGGTTTGTTATTGCCATTTTTTCATTGTTGCATATGTGGTGACTATAATGCTCCTGTTAAGTCTCGAAAGAATGTTTGGATGTGAAGTGTGTAAGAGGTGGATTCACCGCATATGTACCAAGCCCTCTATCAAGTCAGGTAAGTGTGTCGTCCAATGTTGGAACGCTTTGCATGGACTGAATACCGTTCCTTCATGATCCTTCCCACGGTGATTGGAGAACTGCTCCCCTTTACAGGTAAAAGAAAGAAAATTAATTCACATAATTTCCATAAATAACTATCAATTTTCAAAACTGTCATACCAGTATTCTACACTGTACATTTAGCCCCATAAAATTTGTGGAAAAAAACACATCTGAAAATTTCTTTATAAATATGTTAGGTAATGTATCATATCATTTGTTTTTTTGACAACGGACAGCATTTGAAATATTTTAAATGTTGTTTCTTTAAGTATGAATCTATAAATTTCACAAAGTATTCTCAGATAGATAGATAGATAGATAGATAGATAGATAGATAGATAGATAGATAGATAGATAGATATATATATATATATATTTATTTATTTATTAACAATTGATAACACTCTCATGGAAGGTTGGTATCCGTGATCAGTTTCATTTCTTAATACATGGGACTGCTATGAATTACTAAGCATCTGTAGTTTCTATAAAGGTCAATATCAATAACCAGTTACATGTTAAATTACAGAGATAGTTTACATCTCATTCAACAAGGAAGATTAAATTATACTTAGAATACTGAATACTTTAATATGATTTAATTTCAAAAACTGTACAAATAATAACTGTGACATTGCACATCTGTGATTGGTTGCTTACTTTAAAATACAAGTACCACCTCTGATGTTTTATTTAAAATTTCAATTTGATTACATTTACTACTGTGATATTGCACATATACGATTAGTTGCATACTTTAAAAATACAAGTAATAACTGTGACATGGCACATCTGTGAATGGTTGCTTACTTTACAAATACAAGTAACACCTCTTATTTTTAATTTAAAATTTCAATTTGATTACATGTACTAACTGTGATATTGCACATTTGTGTCAGTGATTGGTTCCTTACTTTATAAATACAAGTAACATTTTGTTTAATTGTATTATATCTACTTTTTTGAGTGAAAATTGACTGAATGAGTGTATATTTACTATTATCATTTTCTGTATTGCATAATTACTCAAATGGTACAACTTTTCATGTCGAAAATACCAATTGGATGAATTTTATTTGAAATATCACATAGCAATGAATGTTGACAGCATAATGATTAAGGCGATTGTTTACCCTTTATATAACAATTATGTAACTCATGCAATCTAAATTAATCATATGAATATTTATAAAAACAGCGAGAAAAAGGAAACGGGGGGCTAATTGGACAAGTGAAGAGGAGATAATTCTAAGAGAAGAGGTTATGAAATTGGGAGAACGGTTGTTTGGGAAAATGAAAGGGGCAGGGCTCAAGGGAAAGCACGGGGAAATAATTGGAGACCTGGAAGTCGATAGCAGACACTCTTAACTTGTATTGTGATATCTGTATTTCACTTACTATCGGTTGTTTTGACTAGACGATTACCATTGTAACCTCCCTTTGTATTTGTGAACAAATATTTTCCCCAGTATATTCCAGTCCTATGCTCTACTTTTAATAATAGTAAATGCGTACGTACAATTTATAAAAATGCTTTCTTTATACTTCATGAAATTGTAATAACACATCTTAAATATAGATCTGATAGTCGTGTAAAGATTTATTTTAATTCATATCTTATTAATAAAAAATGGAAAAAAAATCAAATCAAGAAAAACGAAATCAATGTAAAGTTTTTTTTCTTTTTCATTTTATTTAGACAACTTAAAAATGACAGAACACCTGAATCAATCTACAAAAAATATGACATCAAACATAGAGGTAAATATTAGCATTCAAAGTTTAGGAAGTTTATTTGAATAAGCAAATCTCTGTTTAAAATTACCATACATTTTAGCGAACGAAAATGGCATAGGCCGGCCAAAGACAGGGGGAGGTCCACCATCGGCGCACCTTACTCAAGCGGAGGAAGCGCTGTATCAAGCAATGGACACTCGACCCAATATTGTTGGGTTGGTCGGGGGTATTGATTCCGATGGTAATGAAAATATTATATAATTAATAAAATTCATGTTAAACGTTCTTGCAGGGTCATTTTGAAAAAAACCCCAAAGACTCTGATTAGAACCAACGACATCTGTTTATGCACTGGCTGGGAATGAGATTGGTACCACGTGCACGGGTAATGTTACAGCTTCTTCTGAATCTTCAGCTACCATAAGCTTCGGTTAATCTTTAAACAGGAAGATGGGCGAGATACCTACAATGTTTTGTTACAAGTAAACGAGGAAGTACAGAAACAGACGTTACAATAAAACTTTGATAATTCTTATTAAATAAATATGTATGTATTTGCAAATATGTTGATATTTTAATACTTAGATGAACGACCCAAAGAAAACAAGAGGAAGATAGGGTAGATAGCAACACTGGGAATCATAATCACCCTTTTGGACGGTCGATTCCAATACCTCTGCAGTCTACGTCGTCTACGACGTCTGTCTGTCATGTTAACTTTGCTTGAGGAATACTATGGATCTATCCTTAAATATTTGAGGATTTTTTCAAGAGTATCACTCAATTTTGTGCGATTATGGTGAAGTGAGATATTTGAGGGAAAACCTCAGAGTTGAGGTGTGGGATGTTGGTGACAGCGGGGCCTGTTTATATAATTTTTAAATGATATGAGAGAGAGAGAGAGAGAGAGAGAGAGAGAGAGAGAGAGAGAGAGAGAGAGAGATGGCTCATCTTATCTATGCATTTCTTAGTTTGGTACAAAACATGAATCCCAATCTATGGCTTAAAATTAATAAATCCCAAATGTCCTGCAAATTACAGGTAGGTCAGCTGATGTCATCCCAATTGCTGCGCACTCCATTCATTGCGTTCCTTTTAACAAATGTCTTTCTCAAGCAACCAATGAATGGATATTACTCAAGTTCATGTGTTAGAAAAAAAAAACTTCCAGAGAGAGGAAGTTGAGTATAAGCTTCCAAACAATGCACTGGGAGACTTTATAACCGTCTTGTCCACCTTCCCGGAGAAGCCATTACTTGTTGGACATACCATCAAACGATTGAACTGTCATGTGTTGTATAACGCATTGAAAACGTGACAAATGTGGAATGAATTCTCAATCAGACATGTGGTTTTTGAACACCTTAGACTTACTCAAAGTCACCCATGGCCAAGTTCTTACAGGCACAATTGTACAAGCTCTTCTTCCTGGGTATCCTTTCATTTACTATAATGCCAATGATGATAGATCCACACTCCCGCGGTTAATTGAGGAAAGGAGCCAGCTTTACCAGGAAATTGTTGACAAATTCATCACTGACAACCAACTTGAACAGAACAATTTCGAAACATTTTCAAAAGCCATTAATTGTAAGGCTATTTCTAAAGCAATTGCTACTAAAACTGCCCGTCTAAACTTGGGAGTTTTACCACCTGGGAGCGATTGAAAGAGATAGAATTGACTGACCACATGCTTTACTTGCTGAACCAACAAAATCTTGTAAACAAAGAGTTACATCATGCAGCAAATAAAAAGTCAAGAAGAGGATTGTCATCTTCCTGACCCGTGAATGCTGCTAAAAACAGTGACACATGTTTGTCTTACTTACCACCCCCGGTGCCTAATGGTCGGGGCCAAATTTTGAAAAACGTTTCCTCAATTCTCACACATGTAAAAAACAAAAACAAAACAGAACCTAAATGCGTGGTAAAGATGTCTGTAAAACCATCTACCAAAATAGTGAAATTTATTGGCCCTGGTCAGAGGGTCAGGCTCTAGGGCATGGCCAATATGACCAAGGGTAAAAATATAATAAAACTTTCAAAACTCCCTACTCCCATATAGATTTGAGAAACACTAAATGTACGATTATGATGTCCATGAAACCCTCTATATAAATTGTGAAATTCAAGAACCCATTGGTCAGGGGTTCATATTCTAGGACTGGGTTAATATGGCTATATAGTCAACATGTATTAAAGCTTAGAAAATTTAATGTTTCATATAGAGGACTATGTGCGGGATAAAGTGTTTTTATGGCCCAAAGTTCAGAGCTATGAATAGAGGTTTAAAAACTCTCTAAAGGATAGATTAACATATATCTAGTTCAGGTTTATAAAGATAAATTGTATAATCGAAGTCGTAATAGAAATATGATATCTTAATGAGCTAATTTCAGAAAAGGTACGTATTTTGGCCAAAAATGGGGCATTTTCTATCAGAAAAACTAAATGCATGATTATCATGTTCATAAAACCCTCTACGTTACTTGGCCCCTGGGTCGGGAGTTTACTCACTAAGGCGGGCCTATATGTTCATATACTGTATATTCCTAATTAAAAGCGAGAAATTAATATCTTCGTAAAATCGCGAGAAGCAGATCTCGCGGATTTTGAAATCTCGCTTTTATTATTTGGACAGATGTAAACTAATGAAAGCAAGATAAAAATTAGGCGGTCGCTGTTTTATATCCTCGCAATGTTATGCAAAACGGTGGAATCAAGGAATTCAAGTACTCGCGTAAAATTAGGAATCTACAGTAGTGAAAAATTAACACCTAGAAATCTGTTTCTATACTATCACAGCAAGGGGGGGGGGGGGGGGGGATAAACTGAATGCATGATTAAGGTAGCAGATCCATAATAGCCCCAGATTCAATGAATCTGGATGCATAACATTGAAGTAGATATGTATTTAATGGACATTTTTCATTCTATAGTGGATAAACGTAGTTTATGCACAAAGGTATTTATGATTCTCGAAATATTAAATATTAAGCGAAAAGTGGTGGAAACAGAAAGTTGAGTATAGTTTACACGTAGCAGGAAAGTCTCCAAACCATTAGTTTATATATAATCATTTACCTTATACGGTCGATGTTTTAAAACTGTGCTGATTATTTGATCCTCAATATTGATATTATTGAATTTAGTATCACTATAGTATTTACAACAGCGGTTTTATTAAGGAAACTAGCGGTTTTATATAGGATCTCTCATGGTTTGCGAAGGTATTTGATTTTTATCCAACGAGTTGTGTGTTTCCTATCCCCGAGCCTTGGCGAGGGGATAGAAAACACACAACGAGTTGGATAAAAATCCAAACCATGAGAGATTCTTTTTTATCACATGTTTCACCACGTATCTTGTTAAACCTCAATCTTTTCTATAAGAATTATAATTGTGAACCGCACAACACATATATGTCACAGGATTAATTATTTTAGTTAATTATTCATCATAATTGCGTTCATTTATTTCAACATTTCATGTTTTCATTTTCCATTGTTCATTTGTTTCCATTCGAGCTGTTTCATTCATTCATACATTCATTCATAGTATGATAGTAGTACGAGAGGTCACGTGGTTACGTTTGGCGGGTGGATTGGTGAATGAATGGGTGTGTTAGACTGGTTTTTCGGGTTTGAGTGAATGAGTGCGCATGTCAGTTTATATAATCCAAATTTTAGCACGAACTTTTAGAATTTGATATCATGACGCCACCCAAGACAGACGGTTGATGTGTGCTCCTTAGCTTTGTCAACTCGACTATAACTAATTATTTAGTAGTCATATATCGCTGTTATACTTGGTGAGTTGTTTTGATAAAATATATGTAATTTAAATTCTATCTAACTAAATATAAAGTTTAATGAGTGAATGTAGAGAATGAGAGTGTTTTAGTTATATTATAATTGTATATGATTATTATAGATCACCATGTGGAAACCAATTATAAAATAATCAGAAGATGTGAATAAATTCAGTGTTAATAATTCAACAAAAAGGCATTGGAGTTCTGGTTCCCAAAGTAGCTCCGAATATATATATATATATATATATATATATATATATATATATATATATATATATAAGCTACCCCTATACATATACTACAAGACGCCAACAACTTTACGCACGGAAAAAAGTTCCTTACAGATTAACAAACAAACATTTCATTTTTAAGCATATTTTTATCAATTCATGAAAGAAAAAATAAAGACTTTTTAAATTAAATTCTTGACATTTACAACTCTACACCTTTCAACTGAATATTGTTTTGTTACTTTTTCATTCTACGTCAATCATCCGCCTGAAGCTTCGTAATGTTTAATTATGACGTCATATGGCGTAAGAACACACACAGTAAAATATATAGAGGATATCTATATTGTGTGGTTTTATATTTGCTTTATCCAACGAGTTGAAATGGTGTATATATTCGCGAGGCTTGCCGAGAGAATATAACCATTTCAACGAGTTGGATAAAGCAAATATAAAATCACACAATTATAGATGTTCTATTTATCTCATACAATTTGATTTATATTATGAAGCTTTTGAGACAGACCCTAATATGACCCGAATTGATTTTTTTTCAAAGATTAAACGATGATGCAACGTTGTGTTAAGCGGTTATTGTGACCTTGCGCAATACAATTTAGTACGTCATTTCGGAGATAAATATAACTGTTTTAATGTAAAGTTTCACTGAAATAAACCTTGAAATAATTTTTTATCTCCAAATAATTTTTCTTAGAGATTTATCACTTAATTAAATGGAAATACTGATCAGAAGACTTGAATAATCAAGTTTGTTGACATACACAAAGTTGCGAATGCTCGTTAGTTTGAATTGACTCGAACGAGGAAAAGTTGTTGATGTTTTATAAAACAAACACTAGCCTAATGATTCGAATTGAAAATATTGAATAAGGATGCTTACTGCTGGTGAAATAAAAGTCTTGGGAGACATTATTTCGGTAAGTTCTTGTATAGAAACACAACCAAAGCGTTCTGTTTTCATTGCGTCGTCAGAATGAACTCCTTGATAGCTAACGTGATTTGCAGTTTTATAAACTTCACAGTTATGTGTTTTCCTTTATATTTGTAATTCAAATCTTCGAAGAAATCCATTTTAAATCAATTTTTGGTAGTAGATCTAGCTATATGGAAAATACTAGAAAGTCTTCAAAAATAGGTCACTGAAACGTTGAAGCGAGGGGCTGTGTCAAAAATAGTTCGGACCGGAAGTATTTGATAAAGCATCACCCGTTTGATAAAGCAAAGGTTTATCACACGGGTAGTATACACCACACGTATGAGATAAAAAACATTTATCCTATGAGCGATATCCACCGCACATATTAAGATAAACATGTGATAAAATGAAATTCACTTGTAACATTACGATACATTTCCTGAGAACTATCGAAAGGTATGCAGATCGTGACGTCACAGTTAATTATGACGCCATATCGTATGAAGTACAGACAAGTGACTTTCTACATATCGCTGTGAAATCAATCGGGCAGCTTTAACATACTCGCGTATACTCGGACATAATTTTCATGTTTAAGTATTCGTATGTAAGAGCGGAATATGTCCTAACAAATGACATTTTCCTGTTCTTGAAGAGTTGCTCCCTTTTGCTTTTAATCTATATAAATCAATGTTTAAAAATCTATCTGGTATAAAATGTTTTAAATAGTTTTTCTATTCCTAATGATTTCCTACCGAGCACATTATAATTATATACATTTGATATTCTTGGTATTTACTTTTTCATTTTCAAAAATTTGCTTGTTCCCTTAGACCTTAATGCAATCGTTAAATAATTACTGCTTACGTAATAACATTATTGAAAAAAATCTCTCTTGGTAGATAATTTTCTACTCCAAAACGCTTCAAATTAATATCAGAGAATTGAATACATGATAGATATTCAAGGTTAGAAAATAACGTTCTAATATAGACCTGATACCTTAAGATATTCATAAAACCCTGTAACAAAATTGTGAAATGCATGGCCCCTGGGTCAGGGTCAGGGTTTCAGGCCCTAAGGTGGAGCCAATATGGCCATATAGTGAAAATGTATTTACCTTAGAAAATCCTCTTTTCTACATTTACAGCAGGGGAAATAAAGTGAATGCATGGTTGAATCCATGACACTTTCTACCTAAATTGTGAAATTTTTGACCCCTGGTTAAGGGGCTCATGCTTTTTTGTATGGCCACATAAAAATTTCTTCACGATACTATAGTATAAAGTGCAAATTAAAGACTCTTAGGTCCCTTTTACCAAAACTTAAATTAATTTGACCCTTTAAGCTAGGGTACGGGTAATCCGAGATTCCTCCGACTCTTGTACTCTAAGCCACCTTTCATGAATTGATGTTAGCAAACATCAAATTATAAGCGAAGGCAACAGCAAATGGACGTTTAAAATCTAAAATTAGGCTTCATTTTGGAGTCTAAACTCTAATCCAAAACTCCTCTCGGTCTCACTTTACCCTTTTTTATTATTGATATTTTACCCCATCAGCATTAAATTATCTGAGTAACTCAAATATACTAGAGAAATTCATGTTCACTTAACCGTCATATAAGGCACGAGCCCCCCCCCCCCCCCCCCCCAAAAAAAAAAAAAAAAAGAAAGGAAGAAAAAGATAAACCCCTCCATCATAGTGAACTTCACAATTTACAAAGAAAACATTATAAACATATTATGAACATATTTACAATATATATAGTTGATCTCCAATGATTGTGAGAGTACAGAAGAAATATTACAACATTTTATACATTTTCACTAAGAGGCCATATTGCCCCAACCCAAAAGTTTGAACCCTTTTACCAGGGTCATCAGTTTCACAATTTAGGAAGAGAGCTTCATAGACTTCATGCATTCAGTTTATTTCCTCTTGCTGTGAAGTAGTGAAGAAGATTTTCTAAGATTAAATAAATTTTCACTCTAAGGCCAAACTTGCCCCACCCAAGGGCCTGAACCCCTTATCCATGGGTCACGAATTTCTCAATTCAGAAAGGGAATTTCATGAACATCATAATCATGCATTTTTATAATATAGCCATATTTGTTCCGCCCAAGGGGCCATTGATTTCAAATTTAGCCAGAGGACTTCATAGGTATCATAACCATGCATTTATTTTTTCTCAAATAAATAAATATATAAATATATATATATATATATATATATATATATATATATATATATATATATATATTTGGGAGTTAAGAAGAAATGCTCTAAGACACTCAAAGGCCATACTGGCCCCATCTAAGGGCTTAAACCCCTGATCGACCAAGAGGCCATAGAATTTCACAATATAGGTAGAAGGCTTAATGAACATCTTAATCATGCATTTTGTTTTTCTCAAATACATATAGTAAAAGATTTCTCAAAATTTAATTTATGTTGCATGATTTTGTTTTTCTCAAATACATATGGTATAAGATTTCTCAAAATTTAATTTATGTTGAATGTAAGGCCATATTGGCCCACCCCTTGAGCCTGAACCCCTGACCCAGGGGCCATGATTTTCCCAGTTTTGGTAGAGAGCTTCTTTGACATAATAACCATGTACATGTATTTAGTTTTTTTTCCCACATGCATGGGTGTAGATAAGATTTTTGAAAATATGGCATTATTTACACTTCAGGCACCGCCCATACTTGACACCAGAGATTGTAAGGTATTAAATTTCAAATTTTAGATTCTTCTTCCCTAGAGATGCTTAAAACCAAAAAGTGTTATATTAACGGATGTCGCACGGCGACGGACAAATAGCAATATCCAATATCCAACTGAGAGACTTGGGGGACCTAAACATTATGCCATTTTTGGGTTTGTATTGAAGTGACCTTGATTATACATTGACCTTGACTTGAGGTGCTGCTTTTTTATAGATTAAAATTATGACAGATTCCGAATACTCGTTTTTTATCTTATATGTAACAAAAGAATTATGCACCATTATGTTTATTAACTCCGTTTGCAATTAGTTCAATTATATATTTAAGTCATTGAAAACTAAATGGTTTACTAAACCTAAAACCTAACCTAAAAACTGCAAAAAGAGCTTTTCTTCCTTGAAGAAGAAATTAGACCAAGTGAAAAATACTCCAGGATCTGCAAATCCTAATGCATCAGGTATGCACATTTTCGCAATTGGCCTTATTCAATAATACTTAAATGACATTATTTAATGTGACTTCGGAGGATTAATGCTGACAAACTGTTTAAAACACTAAATGCACAGGTATAAATATACATGTTAAATATTTTTTTTGAAATGATAGAAAAATGTGGAAAAGCTAACGTTAAACCAAAAAAAAAAAAAAAAAAAAAAAAAAAAAAGAATAGAATAGAATGGAAAAATGAAATTTGCGAGTAACATATGGTATTGATGGATTAATATTATTATTTTTTTGAAAACAAGAACACTTTTAATTTTAAATCACCGTTCATAAATCGTGTACAGTTATGATCTGTAGTTAAAGATATAAAAGAATTGGGCATTGACACATGTTATCAGAGTTGTTGCCCTTTGAATACAAGAATTTCGTCAATGTTTTAGTGTTTTTTTTTTTTTTTAAATTTAAAATTTTTTTTTTGGTCAAATAAATATCACCTTAACAAGTTTGTTAAATAAATGAATTTTACAATCATATATTTCATACGTTTCATTTTTTATGTGGAAAATAAAAAGTGTCCCTTATATGGCATAATCTTATTTACTTCTTTGGAAGATGAAGACTTTTATTTCAAATATTTATGTTTTACATTTTATTGATCAATAAATTTACAAATGCCCGGGATATGATGTATACCATACATCAGAGTTATCTACTCCAATATAAGCGACATATATCTCAAAGTATACAACTTGTGAAACATTATCTGAAAAAGCTAAGCCTGGAATCAAGTGCCTACCCCTTCTTTTCTGAAAAAACAAAATGAACAGATTTCCTATTTTAGCAAAGATTGCCAAACAGTACATGCATCTTTCAGTCTTACCTTCTCTGCTTCGGTAGAACGTTTTTATAGCTGGGAAGATTATCAAACCCGACAGGATACAGTTAAAAGCCTTAAAACTATGATGATCATAAAGTGCAACAGCAATCTTGTATAAATCATTAAATTTGAACCTGATAGTGAATATAAACCTGCAGATTGCATATATTAAATATTAATTTTGCAAAAACTCCTAATTTAGCTTTACTTTTCACTATTGACTTTTCACAAAGTAATGGTAATGGATTAATTTTCTAAAGTAATGATTTTATAATGCATTGCTTCATGAAAATTAAGTGATGGTACTTAAATGCCTGAATTCATGAAGTAATGATAATGTAATTCATTATTCTACAATGTAATTCGCCCCAAACCTGCTGTAGGGCTTCAACTTGAGCGCTATCGTATCTTTCAGCAGAAATGTTAATATTTAATTACTGTAAACGTCTTAAATCTTTAATTCCACGTGTCTGAAATTTCAAGATTTGTTGTGATGGTACCTTTCACGGTGATTTAAATTCCACGACAATCGAATATTTTAATCACATATAATTCTTACGAGTAATGACCAAGGTGGCATAATGTTTGCGGAATGGTATAATCGCGAACATATGTTTATGTATATACTGGTCGAGAAAGTCAACGGTCAGTTGTTTTCCAAAAATGCAATGAGGTATACATGTTGCACGGACTTCTAAAAGCATAACTACACATTGTTGATTTGATTGAAAAAAGTAAAAGCTACAATCAATAATAAAATGAAATTGGGTATATTCTTTAAACGAATTCCAAGGTATCCGCACATTATTTTGCACAAATAACGCTGCCTTACTTGGCGTGCACATCGAACACGTGTGTCGGTTATACAGAGTGCATAACACATACATCATATTGTAGACCCTGGCCGCACAACATCCATCATAGTAAAGAAGCGATAAGAAATCCAAGAAAATAACAATGAGTCGTTTTTTCAGATTTTACAAAAAACACTTCATTTTCTGAAGTCCATACGGTCACTACACGTTCTACTGCAGTGTATCTGGAATTGGGTCTGCTTTGTTTCTTCTTTCATTAGATATTCCTTAACAATGCAGTGATTTTCATAACCCGCTTTTACAATCAAAAAAGTGTCAAATTGAACCATACCCTTTCTGGCAAAGAAAATTTGTGAAACTTGTCTTTGTGACAACTTGTGAGTCTTATTTATCAACTTTTTGGAAACTCATGGGATTTCTTTACATTAGACTATTTGAACTGTGTAGTAAGAAGAAAACCCGTGTAACCTATTGTCTATTGAATACCAATTTTAGTCAACTTCCCGTGGGTTCAAATGTGACCAATCAACCACCTTTGAGTACATTATGTAATTAGTTATACAAACTAGTAGTGAATTCAACGACTCTTCCATGTTAATTATATTACAAGTTTGCATGGTTTTATTTTTTATAACTTAATTTACATCGACCAATTGACCTTGATTTTTTTTAAACAGATTAATTTATAGCCAATCTTAAGAAAAAAAGAAAAGGAAATGTTTCTTATAGTTTAGTAAGGCAGAGGGTTTTGATGGAATAACTGCAGGTTTTAAATCTACAAACCTTTAGACTTTTGTAATTATATTACTATACAAAACTGTCCTACTGTATGTGTACTTATCATGTTTATATGTAATCATAATTGTGACGTCATGCCCCATGAGGCTCTTTTTTGGAAAAATAAATTCTATTCTTTATTACTTTTTAAGCATAATCACGAAAAGAAATATCACAACAGTCTTTCTTTGAAGACTTTATTTTTACCCTACACAATCTATAAAATCCAGGAGCTCGGCCCCCTGAGCCCTTGCCTACAACTGGCGCCCCCTCTAACTTAAATTCCTGGATCCATCCAATGTAAATATAACGTGATCGGGTGAATGAAAAAGCTGAATGCGGTCAAACATGAACAGCACTCTCTAAATAGGGGGTGTGGCGGTTAGCATAACTATAAAACTCGAAAAATAATATGGCGGTAGTCGGAGATCAAAGGGAAAGTATGCGTATTTATGAATTCATGGCAGTTTTAATATAGTAGTATAGACAACACGTTTGATACATGTGTCAAATGACGTACTCTTGTGTCGCCAGAGGATTTTTGATTTAATACGAAATGTGAAATAACGTAAAAATGACAATAATTTGATCGTATAATTCCTAAAAATTTAATAAATATTATTTCAAAGGAATCGTTTTTTGAATTTATGAGGTGGTCATTACTGTTGGGCCGTGATCAAATCTATCATAAAGCCCTTCGGTCTTTATTGGATTTGATCACAACCCGACCACAATGTTCTCGAACAAGAATTCCTTTATTAAAAAACACCACCGACAATGTATTCGCAATGTGCAATGATTATACATTGTGTAATTGAAATATTATTTGATTCCTTACTGTGAAAATACAGTCTAGAAAACACGCAATGCGTATAAAAAGTATTTGTAATATAAAAGATTCATTTATAACATAAACTAATTCAGAAGCATACTTTGAATTTTTCCCCAGCGTTTTCCTAGCGCGGTCCATTGTTACCCTGCGAGTTGGGATATTAGAGCCTATTGTCGGTGTACAGCTTACTAGTACATGTATTTAGACTAATCGAACAGCTTGTCCTTCGCCGCATATTTTTCATCATGAATCGAATAAATTCTTTTCCTTCTGCGACAATTTCAGGTGGATACTGTTCGTTTATGTAATGCCACCTAGGTTTTTTGATAGTCCCTTAACCAGTTGCCTTTTTTTGATGATCACTGAATTTGGCCACAATAGCCCTGGGTGATCGCAGTCCCAAAATTTTGTGTGTCTGATCAAATTTTAGATCGTTCAGTTGTGTCTTATTCATTTTCAGAACATTTTTCAAAAAGTCACGCAAAATATTGTCAGTATCATAGGTGGTTTCAATTATAGATTCGGGAATTTTAGAGATCAAACTGTCCCTTATCGATCTCGATTTTGAGTCCACATCATAATCCTTTAGTCGTTTGTTTTCTAAATCGACTTTACTTAAGGCGTCTTCTAATTTTCCTAACCCGAATTTCAAACTCTTTTACTCCCTGTAATTCTTCAATAGATTTTCCAGTTTCTTTATAACCCTTTATTCAATTTCCAAAGTTTGAAACACTCTTAGGGATGGAGAGAGTGAGAGAGAAACGAGAAATCCCAGTAAGTGATATAAATAATGCTAGTATGTAAAAATTATCTCTGCTAAAAAGTTTCTAAAAGACATTTTTTGGTACATTCTCCATTTCCATTTTCGGCGAGGTATTCATGCCATATGAATGGGATTGATCTATGATGATTTTTTCCTTCCGTCAATGTTAATGGAATGACATTAGTAGTATAGGACCCCTCGATGGGGAGTTATAGCGAGTTGACCTGAGTGCACTTATGAGGTCAAAGGTTGGCACTTGATCCGCGGTTACTTTTCTTTGTTCATGCATTTTAGCTGTTTTTTTAATTGTGCAACGCATATCAGTATGATATGATTGATTTTTAACCCCCGCTTTTACAATCGTTGGATCAACAAGCGTATAACTAATGACAAAATGTGAGAATGCTATATTTTTTATTGAGCAAAACATCAATAATAAAACAATATTCACAATGTTTTAAAACTAAAACAATGCAGGTCCTTTACATGGTGCTTAATAATACTCGTAGGTTCACAAGTACATATTGTCCTTACAAGGCCTTCGCTGTTTAAGGAAGATCTTCCCTCTCTGGTAGGCCTTTTTGATCTGTTGAAAATTGTTGCGCACTACATCTAGATCCCATTGTGGTAAAGTGTATTCTGCCTGTATACAGAAGTTATCAGCAAGATGTCTTGGGGAAAGAGGTTTCTTTAGTCCATCTGAAATTTGTATGCTCCACGCTTCTCTCTTGGGTGATGTTGGAAACTGTTTTAGTAGTTCTTGGCGTTGTTCTATCTTAATGGCTTCCTCGATGTCAGCTTTCATAGAATCAGTGCTAGTTCCCACATCATGCATCCATATTGAAAAAAAATCTCCAGGGCTTCTCAATGGACTCACACGAGTTTCAGCTAATGAATACCTAGGTATATCCAATCTCAGTATAGATGGTCTTTTAGTATTTGCCATTCTTTTCAAAACACGTTCGATCTCTTTTAAGTCATCTAGTGTTTTAAAATGAGATTCTAGAATGTTCTTTACTATACGCACGCGACTTTCTAGAAAGTTCTTGACTCTTTTAAGAGCGCGCGACGTTGTAGAATGCTCTACACTATGCACTCAAGCGCGCGACTTCTAGAGTGTTCTTCACTATTCACGCGACGTTCTAGAGTGTTCTTCACTATTCACGCGATGTTGTAGAATGTTCTAAACTATGCACGCTCCCTTCTAGAGAGTTCTTAATTCGGGAGCATGGACGTAACGTTCTAGAATGATGGAAAAATGACAATAACAAACCGTCAACCATCTCAAAATTCCATAAAACGAAATACAAATTCAAAGCAGAGCAACACGGACCTCCAATAAGATAGAGGTAGGATCAGGTGCCTAGGAGGAGTGAGCATCCTCTGCTGACCGATCACACCCGCCGTGTGCTCTTTGTCGTAATCGGGAAAAACGGAAAAGTCCGTAGACAATTAGGTGATAAATTATGTTCTAACAATTAGTATGAAAAACGTCAGTCAGCATGCGACCCAATGGATGATTGTATTTGCTGACACATCATACACTCTATATGTACTTGAACTTTGATTTGACCTTTGACATTTAAATTAAGCGCATCATGGCGCTCACATCGCTTAGGAAAAATCGTCTCCTCGAACACCGCCGCTTGAAAGAAAATCAGGTGAAGCAGAAAAGAGTAAGACTGTTGAAAAGAAATGAAGAAATGCTTAAACATATGTGCTTGTAGAAGAAATACCTTCAGCGGCTACAGAAATTGGCCAAAAAGCAGAGAAGTATTATCAGATTAAGCTGGATCGAGGACGGCTCTCTAGGAAATTCAAAGTGCAGGAAAATGTATACAATGTTAATTTCAAACCCTTACCCGAGAAAGACCATTCTCTTTTCGTTTAGAATGTAAATTGAGTGCAATGCTAAACGAAGTCAAGAGTCAAATGAACTGCTTTCCGAACGACTACCTCCGGTTAAACATTCGACACCCTTCCTTGGACTCTGGTATGAATTTACCCAAAGCAAGCATCTCGATGCACGGGGAATACTGGAAAAAATTAAAGGTGTGCAGCAATCCAAGAGAGATTTCACCATGACAGACGGTGCTATTCAGTTCGATTTTTTCATGTCCAGTGTCCAGAACGAAATGGTGGAGCCAAGAAAGCAATCTGCTTACAAACAAGAATTTCAAGAAGGGGAAAAAGGTCCATCGTTAGAACTCAAAATACCGATGCGTTATGTTTACCGCGAGCAATCGTGGTCGCTCGATTACTTAGTACAAAATCTCAGGATCATGAAGCTGTGAAAGTGTGGGAAAAACAATGGAATCGCCTGAGAAGGGGGGATTATAAATGCCTCGACCAGAAAAAACAGGCTCCGGAGTTAATGGAACTTGCTGGATGTGATTCCAATTTACCTTGTGGACCTATAGAGTGCCGGAAGTTACAGGACGTGTTGTACCCGGAGTTTCGCTTGAAGATCTATCAATTTGAAAGCAACACGTGTGCATTGAAATTAAAGCCAATCTACGCGGGTCACGGAGACGGTTATTGTCTGAACGTGTTGCAAGATCGAGGACATTACGATATCATACTTTCCATGCCTGGAGTCAGCGAACACAAATATTACTGTAATTATTGTGATGTTGGATACAGCCACATCGGAGAACATCGTACAAACTGCCCTCATCGCTGCTCTTTTTGTTTGAGCGACATTCCCTGTACACCTGATGGCACAAGCATCCAATGTTCCGAGTGTCATGGATTTTTTAAGAACATGGGCTGCTACCAGAGGCACATGAAACCTTACAGTTCTACGACTAACACTTCAGTGTCATTTGATGGATCGATGCCAGCACTGTCAGACCTCAAGGAATGGATACCTTAAAGAACTTTGTAGAGTGGTTATTACATTCTCAGTGTCAGACGTAGAACAAAACCTGTCATTTAGTACACGAATGGGCTATTGCCATTGCCCACACTTTTAAAGGATACGATGGAGAATTTACTTTGAACTCTATCGTTCACAAAGCCTGTATCAAACCCTTTCTCATCATGAATGGAAGTAAGATTTTGTCCATGGATATATGCGGGGTGAAATTCATATACTTACCTTTTGCACTATCAAAAATGCCTTCCGCTTTTAAGACCTAAAAAAGGGCTATTTTCCTCATTTTTTCAACACTGAACAGAACCAAAAATATGTAGGGATTTATCCGGCCCCCGCTTTCTACAATCCAGACGATATGAGTACCACGGGATGCAAAACCCTTTACACCTGGCACGAACATCAACGAGGTAAAATGTTTAACTTCCAAGAAGAATTTCTAGCCTATTGTAGCTCTGATGTTGACATTCTAAGGCGGTGCTCTGTGCTCAGTTAAGATCCATCGTACAATCTATAGTTCACGTGGATCCCTTTAAGATAGCGCTTACTTTTGCCAGCACTTCAAATCTCGCTTACCGCCGTAGTTTCATGCCAGAATACACCACTGCCATCATTCCAAATCTGGGGTATCATCCTGCTTGCCATTATTCTATCAAAGCCTGTCGTTGGGTAGCTTGGATTGGTCGTGAAAGCTCAGTACGACATGCTAAAAACGGAGGTGAGGTTCGACTCGGAAATTATACCGTGGACGGGTACGACGAGAACACGCAGAATATGTATGAATTTCATGGATGTTATTGGCATGGCCGCCCCGTATGTTATCCCGATCGAGCCACATACACTCATGCTCATCACCTAGACAGGACCTATGGCACAGTCTACGAGCAGACTCTCCTGCGAGAACAAAACCTACGGGACAAAGGATATACCGTAGTTAGTATCTGGGAACACGAATTTGACAGCCAAGTGAAAAACCAGGAAGAGTTACAAAGTTCTTTATTCAAGAATTAGACTTTCAAGATTCCTTGAATCCCAGGGACAGCTTGTGCGGAGGCCGCACCAATGTCATTCGTTTGTATTGTACAGAGGGAGATATGCGTTATGTGGATGTCTGTTATCTGTATCCTTATGTTCTGAAATACAAGCCTTTTCCTGTGGGACATCTCAGCATCGATGTCAACACTCCGATTCCGATCGCTGTCTGACTGGAACCTGGGTGAGCACGGAACTACAGAAAGCGCTGGACATGGGATATCAAATTGACCGTATTCACGAGATCTGGCATTTCCCTCAGTCTAGCGACACCTTGTTTAAAGCCTACATTGACACCTTTCTATAATTAAACATGAAGCCTCTGGATTCCCGCCCGAATGTGAGAGCGAAGAGCAAAAACTTGCCTACATTCGATACATCTTTGAAAGAGAAGGCATCATATTAGATTTCCTCAACATTGATAAAACCCGGTTAAAAGAACTATTGCGAAACTGTTTATGGGGAAATTTTGCTCAGCGAATTCAACTACCCAAATCTCGTTATCTGACCGAAGAATAAGAATTACAGCAGTTATTACACGACTGCAGTCTAGAAGTCAAAGGGACAGAACTGTTGGACAACTCTGAAGACCCAACTTGGATATCATTTTGGTGAATTACCAAGAGAAACGAGAATTCCTGGAAGAATGTCCCTTCGGAAACGTGGTATTGGCCTCTTTCACTACAGCTCATGCACGCCTGCATCTCTATGAAACCTTACAAAAACTGGAAGAGCGTGTGCTATACTTTGATACCGATAGTATCATCTACCAACACGTGGAGGGTAAATTCAATCCAGAAATTGTCAACAGGTTAGGTGGCTGGACCGACGAACTGGATGGAGATCGGATCGTAAAATTCATGTCTGGAGGACCTAAAAATTATGCCTACATAACCGAGAGCGGTAAATATATGTGTAAAGTCAAAAGGTTGACTCTGAATTACTGGGCCTCAACCATAGTGTCTCATGAAGCCCTGAAAAAATGTTAAAGGAAGAAATTGATATCATCAATGTAACTTATCCAAACTATATGCATAGAACCCGAAGACATGCACATACGCTCCATACTTTACCTATGACCAAACAATATCGGATCGTGTATGACAAGCGCTAGAGAATATCTGACTACAGAACCCTGCCTTATGGATTTTAATTTTAATTTTTTTTTATACATTGCTGAAAGTGTTTGATATATATAAACTTGATTTTTGTTTTTTTGGTTTTTGGTTTTATAGACTGTAACAATAACAAATCGTCAACCATCTCAAAAATCCATAAAACGAAATACAAATTCAAAGCAGAGCAACACAGACCTCCAAAAAGATAGAGGTAGGATCAGGTGCCTAGGAGGAGTGAGCATCCTCTGCTGACCGGTCGCACCCGCCGTGTGCTCTTTGTCACAATTGGGCATGCCATAATCGAGGTAAATGTCAAAATCGGGAAAATGTCATAATAGGGAAAAAACGAAACGTTGATAATTTGGTTTGTTTGTGATGGTCAAAATACAAACCTTGAGCAAACACGGACATCCATTAAATTGGAGGTAGGATCAGGTGCCTAGGAGGAGTGAGCATCCTCTGCTGACCGGTCACACCCGCCGTGTGCTCTTTGTCGCAATCGGGGAACAAAACGGAAAAGTCCGTAGACAATTAGGTGATAAATTATGGTCTAACAATTAGTTTGAAAAACGTCAGTCAGCATGCGACCCAGTGGATGATTGTATTTGCTGACAAGGTCGTTGTATCGCCCATAGAACTTACGAAAAGATGACTTCAAACGAGCCTGTTGATAGTCCTGTTTTATCAACTTGTTTGTCAGTAGCTTGCCTCGCTTAGAAACTGTACATACGAAGAGCATGCCCTTGCGTATCGAATTACAGCGAATTACAGAATACCGGTAGAGTTTTCAAAAGCTTGCTAGATTGCTCAATAGGGTATACAATTTGGTCAGCCAGGTATCACATCAGGTCTGAATCTAGGTCTTGTGGTTACTCAAGTGTAGACTGTTATTTTTCATTCAACCCATTCATATTGCACAAATAAAAGCCTCTAGAACACTCTCTCCTATTGTTAGTTATTCTATTCATAAAGCTTTGAAAAGAATGTTCACCTGGCCAACACCAGATTTCTGCTCACAATAACTTGGAAAATATTTCATAAATGTTATTCAAATGACATTTCTGAAGAAACAAAAGGGAAACTTATTCAAGTGTAAGCTTAAAAAGAATGATTTATTTTACTGTACATTTTGGTTCCTCAATTCCTGGTTCAACATACAGCACTTACTGTATTTTTTGTGCTACGGCTGCTTAATTAGTTGAAACTAAAACAATACTGTTGGATAAAATATAGAGTATATACATTCAACAAAAAAACCTGAAAAAGCACAAATATTTACTAGGTATAACTAACTTTCTTGAAGTCATACCTGAGTAATCACATGACCTATATTTAGACCTAAGTGACACCTGGCTGACCAAATTGTATACCCTATTGAGCAATTCAGCAAGCTAGTGAAAACTCTACTGGTATTCTTTAATTGGCTGTAACTGAGAGACAAAAACACCATATGCAGGTGATGAAGGTATATTGCTACATAAGTAAGGAAAGTTGACTATAGAAAAACTGAAGTCATCGCGTTTATCAAAACGTTTTGTTGTTAGGTTACCATCAATGTCCATTTCCAGTAAAATAACCAAATATGAACAGATGACGCAGACTCTGTGGTATCTTTTATTTCAAGGTTCACTGGGATATATTGAGTCCACGTAAGTATGGAAATAACAATTGTTAATTGATAATACGTCGTCGATATACCAGAATGTTGAGTTGAAGGCCACAACGAGTGATTTATTTTTTTCACGTACAAGTTTTTGAATAAATTCTGCTTCATAAGAATACAAAAATAGGTCTGCTAACAATGGGGCACAATTGGTACCCATAGGAATTCCAACAGATTGTTGGAAGACTTGATTTCCAAAAACTACATAGATGTTGTCTATCAGAAACTCAAGCATCTTTTTAATGTCAACTTCAGAGTACTTATGCGTGCAATCAGAATGGTTTTTAACTAAATAATTTTTTAGATTTCCAATGTTTCAAATAAATTGAATGATTTTCTTAAAATCTTGTCATTCTTAAGATGTACGCTTACGAGACACTTATCCCTTTTCAATTGAAACACGAATTGACTATGGTAGTAGCAGGCCCCTCCAAATCAGGGAAAACTGAATTTGTTAATAAGTTAGTGGAAAATACTCTTTGTATCTGCCTATCTCCCGGACAAATCATCTGGTGTTATCGAGAATGGCAACCGGCTTACGAATCTCTTCAAGATCGAGTCAAGTTTACACGCAATATTCCTGAGGACGACGAAAAATTAGTGGCGGATCTCAATACTCGACACCTCTTATTTGATGATATGATGGGAGGCAAAGCGATCCAGTCTATAGTGGATTGGTTTACAAGGAAAGCTCATCATAGGAATACTAGTGTTATTTAGATTACTCAAAATGTATTTGACCGAGCAGTTCAAAATCGCACTATTGGTTTAAATGCTCATTATTTGGTCTTGTTTAAACCCCCCCGAAACAAGTCTCAAATTGTAGTGCTGAGTAGTCATTTAGACATGCCTCATTTAATTTCGGCCTATCAAGATGGTACTCGGATACCTCACGGGTACCTGATGGTGGATTTGGATATAAGCCCACGGACTCCGGATGAATTACGCCTGAGAAGTCATTTGTTTGAGAACCTGACAGTATATTTGCTTAGGGTATAAATACAAGAGATTGTCCATCCTCGGAATCAGTTGAAAGCTTACAACATGAACAGAATCCAGAGAAACGAGCGGAAATCATCGAGTTGGGGCGAAAAGCTTTAATGAAATGGTTTCTAACGGGGGCTAGAAATCTATTGAAAGGAGTCATTCCTATCAATAAACAGACACAGCGTTTTATAGATAAACATCGTGATGATTTGAAGGTCATTGCCAGTAAAAAGGTTAATGATGATAATAGTATCAGAGGGTGTAGGCTGGATTTGTTGGAGGAGTCCTCATTCGTCATTTATTGAAATGGAATTTGGCACGAGTAGCTAAAACAAAAACAAAAAAAACTCGAGGACGACGACTCAAAAGTGTCGTCATCAGTCCCAAGGCTCTTAAAACTAGAAAGCTTCCCCAGTGGATGGTAGACATAGGAAAAACCGCTTCAAGGAAAAAGAAAGCTGCTAGAAAAAAGAAATCTCCAAAGAAAGGTACAAGGAAAGGACAGAAAAAGGCTCCTAAACAGATGAAACTGACTCAGCCTCCTCCCAATCACACTATAGCCATGTTAAACAGGGTCAAAAGAAAATGAACCGAGCAATGGTAGGACCCATAGGGAGTCAACGGACTTCCGATATTCAGCCTAGTGTGTTTCCTGGAATTACGGTTCCTGTTCATCACATTCCAAGATCATCTTCGTTGTGTACAAAAGTGACAGGTTTTAGTCCTTTACAATATCCCAATAAGAAAAACAAGGGGAAATATCAATGTTGCTACTGTCCTGCGGAGTTTAGACTGAAGAAAAACTGAGATCAGCACGAGAAAACGACTCACTTGGGCTATGCCCCTCCTTTAGAAAAAGTATAAAAACCCTTACAGACTGAATTTAGATATAATTTTGAACAAAGATGGGTACAAGCCAGAAGAAAAGAGAAAAAAAACCCGAAAGTCTGCAGTTGTAAATCTCGACTGAAACCTCATTTACCTATATTGCAGTTATTATCGACATCACATTATTCACCAAAATTAAAGAAAGAAGTCTTAAAGCACTGTTATTATGACTGTATCTTGAAGATTTGTGAGATCGTATACAACCTCTCAAAAGGCAATGTTGTACTTAATTCCTCTCAGAAGAAAAAACTCGCTCCTCAAAACACATCTTGAGGCGACTGATTCAACCACAGTCCACACAAAAACGCAGACGAACTTTATTACTGAATCAAAAAGGGGGTTTTTTCCAGGCCATTCCCATTCTCCTCATTTTACTCTTTTGAAATCATGAGCCGAAAATGGTGTTCATTCTGGAAGCCATGTTACAGGAATTAAAAGGTAAACTGCCCAAATCTCCCGAATTTCAAGCCACTATCGGGTTAGGACACCAGTTACATCAGATTCAAGGGAGAGAAGATTGAAACCCGGAAGAAAAAGTGGGTTTTCTATGGTCATCAATTGCATAGTTATCGGAATTATTTACAACAAGCCTGTGATCAAGGGAAGGAAAACACATTTACTCCTACAACGCTATTAACTTAAACAGAGAAAGATGTAGTGGCAGTCGAAGGGCTGCTGGTGTTGCTGCTGCTGACCCAAGTTCCTCAGAATTAGAACAAATGATTAAAAGTGCAAAAGAGAGCCGGACTTCTCTTAGATCATCTAAAAAAAACTAAAGGTTTTGAAATGGAATTCCGATGGAGAAATCAGTTATCGTGGTAAACCCATTCCAATATCGTTGATCTGGTGACTGATACGATGAGAACTAAATCCCGTAAAACATTCCGTTCTCCGATCGGTATTAACGATTTCGTTCAAGCCTTGAAAGAAACCAAGGTGCCGACATATTACCTACAGAATCCAAACATTATAAAAGCCATGCAAAAAAAAAAAACTGGGAAAATCATTACCCCTAAAGCCCTTCAAGATGAGAAAGACAATGATGATGATAATGACGACGATTCTGGGTTTCAGGAAGCTTCTACGTTTATTACACCACAAGCTTCTCCCTTCTGTATGACGCCAAAAGTATCAAAGACAGGCTAAAAGATAGAAAACCTACACATCTTAAATTGGGATATATATGGCAAGAAATGAAGAAAAAGAAAAAGATTTTACAAGATGTATTACAAGAGATTTATTACAATCCTAAGACTGGATATGGAGGAGTACAAGCCTTATACTGTCAAGTCGGTACAAAGGGACATCCTATATCTCATACTGAGATTAGAAATTGGTTAAAAGAAGAAGAAACTTGTACTCTGCATAAACCCATTCGTCGGAAATTTAAGCGACAACAAACTCGAGTGACTGGTATCGATGAACAATGGCAATTAGATTTAGGAGATGTATCCCAGTTAGAGAAAGAGAACTGTGTTCTATCGATGTACTCTCGAAATATGCTTGGATGATGCCTTTAAAACGAAAAACATGAAAAGAAATAATTCGGGGACTTCAACAGATCATTCAGCTAGACGGACGACAACCAGTTCGCATTCAGTCGGACCAAGGGAGGGAATTCACAAACAAGGAATTTGTACGCGCTTTCAAATCCATTCATTTTTTTAACTACTCGCAATGCAGAAACAAAAGCAAGTATAGTGAAGCGTTTTCAACGCACACTTAAAGCGCACATGTGGATATATTTTACTCGTCATAAAACTTAACGATATCTGGACATCTTACCTGATCTGGTGTATGCCAACAACCACTCGTATCATCGCAGTATAAAAAGAGCTCCAGCTGAAGTGAATTCCTCCAATGTCCTACAAGTGTGGAAAACCCTGTACAAAAAGAGAAGTCCTCAACATCATTCTCTTCTCCTAAATTTCACAAAGGTGACAGAGTGCGCATTAGTAAAGCAAAGCGAACTTTTAATAACAAGGGATATCTACCTAACTGGACAAGAGAGTTGTTTACGAAATCTCATCTAGTCCATGGGTCTGATCCTTACAAATATAAGGTACAAGACGATCACGGAGAAGAATTAGAGGGAACATTCTAAGAGTCTGAATTACAAAAAGTAATTAAAAAAGATGACGTGTATGAAGTGGAGGAAATCCTGGGCTATAAAAAGCGACGCATAGGGAAAAAAATCATTACAGAAATCAAAGTGAGTTGGAAAGGATAGCCTTCTAGTTTTGACTCATGGAATTCTCAAACAGATCTCCTACTTCCCAAATGAGTAATCATTGGAAAATGTTTGGAGAAAAAATTCCTATAGCTGAAATCGTGTATTTTGCTCAACTCTTGATATGCTTGATATTAATTACTGCTTCCATCGTTATGTTAGCCTTACATGATTCGAATCGAGATTATTGGATGATCTGTCTAAGTTCCACCGTTGGATATATTTTGCCCAGTCCCACTCTTTAACTCAAAAGCACCACCAAATTAGAAAAAGCATGAGGAAAACTGAGGTCACGTGGTCATGAATTCTATAAAAAATGCGCAGATAAAGTTTAAGTTTATTAGGAATCCAAGCGTTGATCGAGCTACATGGTTGGTAGAGAGACAATGAATCAGAGACAGTACCGCTGGAAAATCATAGATCCTCAGGGAGATCATAAGGGAACATGGGTGTCTACTAGGCTGGAATGTTTACATGATTTCATGCAGAAACATCGGGTTCCACAAGTAGAGAGAAAAATCTACTGGTACAGAAGAATCCTGATTCCTCACAGTAAAAGATATTTCCGGATGATCGGTAAAAGTAAATATCAACATTTCCGCTGGAAAGTCAAATGTCAATGGAATGTGTATCACCCCTTTAAAGACCAGGAACTGGCATGGACTCTGATTGAGGGAGACTGGACAGACGATTTGAAAACGTGTTCAAAAGGCTTTTATAATACCATCACTAAAGGATATGATTTTGTGGACTCATGTGTACCCTACGAGTATGTGTATATACTGAGACCTTTTCCAATCGGAGTAAAAAGGAGCAGATCCCACAGTGTATGACAATATCATTATTTCGTTTGTTCAAATTCATGCTGTTGTTGAAATAAAACATGAGTATAAAAAGAGTGTTTCTTTATGTATGAGGCTCATTTATTCTCTAGCCATGGCTCAGAGTACAGGGTTTTACATGACTCTACCCAGTGATGGATCTATGCCAACTTACCATTTGATTCCTTAGATCGGTCACACTTACCAAGATTATGCATACGGAGTCTTGTGCCTGTGGGATGGACAGTTTAGAACTGTTTAAAACCTCGCCTACGAATATTACTTTAGAAGATTCGAAATGGATGGAATATTACCCAATATCCAGTACACTCCAAATCGGACACGGCCCCCATTGAATTTGAATTCAAGGGTCAAGGAGACTTGTTATTGTTATCAAGATAACTCTATGGATGTCTGTGGACATTATTGTGTGTAATTTTTACACCAATGCCATCAAAGAAATAGGCGAGCGCTAGAGTGGCTGTTTCCATTCCCAAGGATGTCGAGGTATCTCCCCTTCAACGAGATCATTGTCTGGCTCAATGGTTTAGAGAGACTTATCGTAAACCTAAAAGGAATCAAGGACAAACTTGTCAATGTTTCTGGCAAAATATGTATTAATTGTTGTTTTGAATTAATAAAAAATCATTTAAAATATTCTGTTTTATGTTAGTGATTTTTAGTTTAAAAAAATTCATATCTCACGCGCTCTTTGGATCTATATTTATTATTAATGCTAGATGAGGCTCGTGTCTCTGTTTTACTGATAATTTTTCTATAGAACATGGTAGAACCTTCTAATTTAGTAAATGAGGCACGTGCCTCAATTCTATTGAGAATTTTCTAGAACCCCAGGCACTCCTCACGTATATAAAACATGTCACATGTAATTTTTCCTCACTCTAAGGATGAGTAAGGTTGTTAGCAAATCTAACTGTGAATTTACTCCTGATATGGAAGATATGGATATGCAAGGACTAGATCATGTATCGTCCCTTCCAACCTCAGTGCCATCGCTTTTTGAGCCTACTTTAAAAATCGAGGAACCGTTGTTGGAAGAAAAAACAATGTTGATGCCTTGAGAGCAGACTATTTAATTAATATTAAATATTAATATTTCATCAAGTGTCTAATGAGCGCGGATGCCATCGTCCACCAGAAAATGAAGGACAGTGAACAACCCACATCGATGGGTTTATATTTTTCGGCAGATAAAAAATAAATTGATCTCAATGATAGGGGGATTTACAGTTTTTAACTCACCTGAGCTGAAAGCTCAAGTGAGCTTTTCTGATCACTTTTTGTTCGGCGTCCGTCTGTCTGTCCGTAAACTTTTTACATTTTCGACTTCTTCTCCAGAACCACTGGGCCGATTTCAACCAAACTTGGCACAAAGCATCCTTAGGTAAAGGGGATTAAAGTTTGTTAAAATGAAGGGCCACACCCTCTTTCAAAGGGAGATAATTAAAAATCATTGAAAATTTGATGGTATTTTTCAAAAATCTTCTTCTCAAAAACCATTTGGCCAGAAAAGCTGAAACTTGTGTGGAAGCATCCTCAGGAAGTGTAGATTCAAGTTTGTTCAAATCATGATCCCCGGGGGTAGGGTGGGGCCACAATGGGGGGTTGAATTTTTACATAAGAATATATAGAGTAAATCTTTAAAAATCTTCTTCTCAAAAACCATTTGGCCAGAAAAGCTGAAACTTGTGTGGAAGCATCCTCAGGTAGTGTAGATTCAAGTTTGTTCAAATCATGAGCCCCGTGGGTAGGGTGGGCCACAATGGGGAGGGGGTTGAATTTTTACATAGGAATATATAGAGTAAATCTTTTAAAACATTCTTCTTATAAACCATTTGACCAGAAAAACTGAAACTTGTGTGGAAGCATGCTCAGGTAGATTCAGGTTTGTTCAAATCATGATCCCCGTGGGTAGGATGGGGCCACAATGGGGGGGGGGGGGGGGGGGGTGAATTTTTACATAGGAATATATAGAGTAAATCTTTAAAAATCTTCTTCTCAAAAACCATTTGGCCAGAAAAGCTGAAACTTGTGTGGAAGCATCCTCAGGTAATGTAGATTCAAGTTTGTTCAAATCGTAATCTCTGGGGGTAGGGTGGGGCCACAATGGGGGGTCAAATGTTTTACATAGGAATATATAGAGTAAATCTTTAAAAATTTTCTTCCCTGAAACTAATCAATCAGGAAAGCTGAAACTTGTGTGGAAGCATCCTCAGGTAGTGTACATTCAAGTTTGTTCAAATCATGACCCCCACGGGTAGGGTGGGCCACAATGGGGGGTTGAATTTTTACAAAGGAATATATAGATTAATCTTTTAAAATCTTCTTCTTATAAACCATTTGACCAGAAAAGCTGAAACTTGTGTGGAAGCATCCTCAGGTAGTGTAGATTCAAGTTTGTTCAAATCATGATCCCTTGGGGTAGGGTGGGGCCATAATGGGGGGTTGAATTTTTACATAGGGATATATAGGGTAAATCTTTAAAAATCTTCTTCTCTGAAACTGATCAGCCAGATAAGCTGAAACTTGTGTGGAAGCATCCTCAGGTAGTATAGATTCAAGTTTGTTCAAATCATGATCTTGAAAAGTCAGTTCAGATAGTGTAGATAAAAATTTGTCAAAATCATAATCTTCAGGACTAGGGTTGGGGGGGGGGGGGGTTCCAATTTTACAAAGGAAAACATATAAATTATCCACAAAAACTCAAATGTTATTATCTATGGTTTTACTTATATACAAGTACATATTTTGAATTATTGTTAATTCTTAAAATTTGTTTAGACTCTGGCCCCTGGACAATTCTTTGGCCTCACAAGGGGTTCAAAGTTTGATGTAGGTTTATTATCCATATATAAACAGTTGTTTAAGTCTGATCATTTTCTCGAGAACTGCAATGCTCAATATGTAATATGACTGTAAAATCATCCTTTTACAAAAGGCTTTAATGATAAACATAAGAATATGCAGGTTTTTTTTTATATACAGGATCTATTATACAACATTGTCCAGATACTTTGTATATGACTCCATAAAGCTGATTTTATTATGTCTATCATTGCTCAGGTGAGCGATGTGGCCCATGGGCCTCTTGTTGGAGAAAGGATTAGAAACACACAGGCACTGGACAAGAGAGGATTTGTTAAATACGGTAGAGTTTATTCAAGAAATTCGTTCAGTGTAGAAATGCATTCAAAAGGATCTCATCGAGAGTATTCAACGAGATCACTGGAAAATATTTCTACCCGAGGAAAAAACAATTAATCGTCTCATTTTCGTACCATATTATGCGCTTGTTTCAAGGATGTAGCTACATGGTTACAAGACTATATCTTTATGAGCATAACAACGTTGAGGAATCTCAGCAGAAAAAATTATTTGGAATCGCTTGTGGTCCCTAAACAAGAACCCCTGTAATTGTGAGGAAAAAAACCTTAAAGGTCTCAGTGCTTATATAAACAATGTATTTATAAACACTGATTGTATAAAAATGCACGGGGCCTCTAATTGTTTGATAAAAATGTAACTGTATTTTGCACAGTAATAGCCTACTGTTATAAATAAATTGTTTAATAAAAAAGGCATGCGTTGTTTGTATTTAAAAAACGCATAGTTAAAAAATATTTCTAAAAAGGGGCATGGTTTTAAATTAAAAAATTAATAACACTTTTTTTAAAAAATAAAAATATATATTTGAATTCAATTTTTTTTAAATGTTTTTTTTTAAATAAAAAATAATAATAGTAAATGTTTTAAAAATTGAAAATTTTATTTTTAAAATTAAAAATTAAAGATTTAGTGTATAAAAAACAAAGGTGAGCTGGTGTAAGAAATTGATTGTAATTGTGGCATCTTTTCTAAAGATATGGGGGCCGTTGTGTTTTTAAATAGCTTTCTGTTTAAATGTAAAGGCAATTGGGGCATCGATTCTCAGCTGGGTCCCCGTTTATGAGTTGTCTCACGTAGCTGCAACACCCCGGGCGTAGATGGCAATTCCGGCATGCAAAGGTTGAATGCCTGAGCCCCTGGTGGCAAAGTATGCAGATGGGTAGGATATTCTCCTCTACTGTGTAGGTCCAGTCCTGGGGCTCGACATAGCGATGAAAGGGCGACTCTCCCTGGGGCGCAGGTGACGAAGGGGCCCGGATTCTGCTGAATGTTATTATGCGCTTTTCGTCCTCCTCTGCAGGGGGCGCCGATGGGGTTGACCGAACAACAGCTCTGTCTTCTTCTCCTGCAGGGGGCGTTGACATGATTTTCACTCGTCGCCTGCGACGAGGGGAAGGCGGTGGTGAAGGTGCTGGTGATGCTGCCGCTGCTGATGCCGACCGCTGCTTCCTGCGGGCCATGTGCACATCGTAGGGCTGTAGTCTCGCTAACTCTCTTCTGTGGATTTCAGTATAGGTCCTGTTATCCTCGGTCATTTCACCAATAGCGACTATACGGATTCTTGTTCCGGGTATAGCGGGGAAGAATGCAAACGGATTGCTGTCTATGTTGAGTGATCAATGCAGACGACCGATTTCAGAGTGCGCGCGAGTATATAACTCAATCCCCGGGAGGAGCCCCATTCCATGCAGGGATGAACAGTCTCTTCATTCACAGATATCAGTCTCATGATAATGCGTACGTCCTTAGTAAACAAATCCAGGCTAAAATACCATTAAAATTACCTTTGTTTGCTTGAATTATCTCCCCTTTCCATGAATGTCATGCGATAGACATCCTCAATTTTACACAAACATATTGCATCACCCTCACAGTTTGATAATAGATCCTTCAAAAGTGAGTAGGTTTCTAAAAGTCACCCTCATTGCCCGGGGGTGTCGTGGGATAGATATAAAACTACCTCCTATTGGATATGTTGACATTTTGATCAAAAGAACGCCGAAAGTACACGTGTCATGTGACTAAATAGAGACGGGGATTAGATCCATCAAAAACGTCGCTTATGGTCATGTGACTAAAACTAGAGGTTCACAAATGATACCCCCGCTAAGAAAAAAGTCATGACTCAACTATTTTACTATATCTTGATTATAGAAAATAATGGATGCTATCTATATCACCGTCCTAGTCCGAAATATCTGACGTCTTCCTGGCTTTTTCAATGATTTTGATATTTTACATGCCAGGAAAACGTCAGAACCGGCGCCATTACGAACAAGAAAATCAACTTTTCTTTTTTTTTTTTTTTTTTTTTTACATTTTTAAGGGCAAGTCAAGAATTTATTTTTTTATTGTAAATATGTTTATTTATGTTCATAAAATTAGTTTTCTTATTACCCTGGCCACTTTATGTTATTGACTAAAAAGGCTAAATTGCACATGATCCCAAGCCAGATATGGCAAAATTGTAATTGTTTTAATTTATACACAGGATTTAATTACAATAAAATGAACTTTTTTTTTTACATTTTTATGGGCAAGTCACGAAATTTTTCTTTAATGCATACGTGGTTGGGCAGTTTCCCTTATGGCTAGCAGAAACATACCACGTAAGCTCTACTATTGTTTTTAAAGCAATACTCAACAAAAAACACTGGCAGGTTGAATATCTTGTGGTAAAACTGAAACCAGTTTATCTATACACAGTTACAAATGAACATATGAAAAAATAAATCCTGCGTATATGTATCATTCTATAGTATGTTCGCGTTTGAACATTGAATGCAAAACGTTGCAACGACAATCACATCGGCGAACTTGTGCTGAATACTCGGCGATAAATCTTTCACGAGTATCACTTTACTTATAATAAATTTAACCTAAACATATTTAAATGTAAGAAAACTGTTAAGAAGTTTCAAATTTTACCTCTTTCCTTTCGCAGACGACAATATTCATGAATTTCGAACCCGATTTAAACGGACTCCCAGTAATTGATTTCGAACCCGATGAAAAACGGCATGAACTCGAACCCGATGAAAATCGGCATAAATTCGAACCCGATGGAAAACGGCATGAATTCGAACCCGATGAAAAACGGTTGTGTATTTATGTGGCAGATTTTCCCACACAAACAAACAAATGAACTTTTGATTCTTGTGACAAGCTTTTAGGTCACAGACAATATTTGTGTTATGTTTTAACTTCCAATCATTTACTATTTATTAAAAGATATATGGCCTACACAGAAATTATTTTTTTTTTTTCGTGACCTTGAATTTGTGCAAATGACCTTGAATAAATGATCTTGGTTCATGATCATGATACACCCTCAGGTCATAAGCAATCTTTGTGGGAAGTGGGAACTTGCAATGTTCCTCCATAAGAAAGATATTAACCGACACGAATTTTGTACTTTTATTGCCAGTGACCTTGCCCTTGCCCGAATGACCTTGTATCAAGATTTTGACACACCCTCAGGTCATAAGCAATCTATGTGTGAAGTAAAATCTTCCAATGTTGCACCATAAGAAAGATATGGACTGGACATGATTGTACAGACAGACGGACGGACGGACAGGGTGATTCCTATATACCCCCCAAACTTTGTTTGCGGGGGGTATAATAAGGAGCTGTGACTGGCCCCTGAAAAAAGTCGCTTTTTGGCGTAAAGAATACACTGTTTTTGATATGCTGTTATACTATTGAAGCCAACAGTACTGTAAATAGCCTAAAAAGCATGATAAAATAAATACAAATCATATTGTTTAGAACAGATTTATTATCTTAAAATGATACAATAAATAAAAGCATTGGGTTAAAATTATACACTAGATAAAGAATTACGTAAAAATTCATAGAATTCATAGACTGCATTAAAATAATGCATTGAATGCAGGCTTATATAATGCACAGGCTCAGTGTTTTTGTTGTTTTACATAAGTCCATAACAGTGTTTTCATGTTACGTAGGGTCTAGGGCCACAAACATCCACGGACTTCCCCGGTCCTCGGCAGGTAAATCATATATTTCGTCCCGTGTAAAATCAAACGTTACTCGCTTTCTCTCCGATGTCCTCCCAGACTTTGGTGTAATTTCATCCACCAGAATCAAATGGCTGTCACACGCATGGTCTCGATCCGTTGATGAAGACGATGACATTCAAAATTGAGTGGTTTCGCCCTCAACACTGGAGGGAAGAAATAAATTAATGTTTATCTTGATTTTAGTTTACCTTCTTTACTTGTCCAACTCTCTTAGTTCTTCCAGTGAATTATTGTTGACTTGGGCTTCCCTTTTACAGTCTTCCACCTTTGTTTATAGGACAATACCAGACTAAGGCTTATGTTGTCCAGAATATCTTCAGCCATTTTAATCAACGTTGTCCTAGTCTTGTTGTCCAATGCATGGTGTTTTCCCCTCTCCTCTGGCAGAACAAATATTGGTTGGAATTTGCGTCTGGATGATGGGTCATGGCCAGAAGATTCCAGGAACTCCTGCATATTATCTTGGCATCTTCTGGAGAAATTTACGAGTTCCTCATCCAGACGGACTCCGCCAACACTGGTCAGCGTGCGTGACGCAAGCCATCCGCTGCTGCGTCCCATTTTCCTTTATATAAATAGCAAAACATTTTAAAAGAAATTGAATTAGAACATCTTTGATCATGATTTTGAAACTTTTAAAACGTTTACCTGAATTCAAAGATTTCTCTGGATAAATCAACGGCATATTGTAGTCGGTATAAGTAGAGGGGGTAGACTGCAGCTTGTACACTTGTGATCTACTCTATTTAAAATATATATTGATATAAATTAAGCATAAGTTATTGTATCTATGTAATCGATACCAGTATCGTTGTCACCGTCTTGCTGGAACATTGAAATTTGATCTCAATTAAACAAACGATAATTAATATGCATAGGAAATATTTAACAATTACCAGAGCTTTATTTAGAGTTTCAATATGATCTACATCTCATTAGGCAAAAAATTAATGCTTATTGTGTACCTTGCTTAATCTGTATACATTTTGACAAATGTTGCTCCAAATCTGATTGGTGGGGACTCCAGAGGGTACAATTCTTTTTGTTTCCCTGTTTTGGCCTCTAACACAAAGTCGCCGCCTTCACCTTTGCTATTGTTGCCCGATAAGCTGTAGGATTTATGTCTCTCAATGAACGCAAGTACTTCAGGCGGACATTGTACGAGTCAATGAATCCATTGTATATGTTTCCATGTAAAAAGGCATATTTAGACAAAAAAAATAGAGGCGCAAATTTTGCTTTGCTACAATTAATATCATCAGTATTGTTGCGCCTGACACCTGCTTTGAATACATGGATGGAGAGGCAATAAGTAAATACCACCTCCCTCATAAATTCATACATGGCAGTAGGCCAAGAGGATTGAAGCCATTCATAATACCCCCTCAAAGATGGATGGATCTGGGTACTTCGACACTGTCATAAATACGGTGTGACGAGCTCCTCAGACATCGCATGCAGATATATCTGCAATGCCTACCAGCTCTTATGGGGGTCTTTAGACAATGATCAAAATAAAAGGTATAATTAATGGTCAACAATACTTTTAATGTGCTGACACAGCAATGAAATATATGCTTTGAGCGACATGTTTTACCTGTACAAGCACGTAATGATGCTAATGCATTAGGACTCTTGAATCCCAACATCTTGCCTAGGTCCTCAAATGCGACTTTCCACATAAAACTGACTACATGTCTTCACCATGTTGATTTCGTAATGGCCCAGACCTGAAACGATGAAAAAATAACCATGAGTACATATGTACCATGTATAGAATACAAATATTAGAAAAATAATTTTTAAAGCATGTATTCATGACATAAATACAGAATTATTTATGCTATTTGTGCTGTTAATTAATTAAAAATTACCTGGTATGAGGAGAAAAATTCTTACATTTTTTGCACTCTTCCATCCTTAAGCCAGTGGAATGGTTAGACTGCTCTTTGTGTTGATCAAAACTTTTACCTATGGCATGTTGGGCACAGGAAAGATGAATCGATCAAACGGCTTCCTATTATTGATTTTTACTTACATGTACCGCATTGTTGAATTTAAAGGTAGTAAATTTAAGTTTATTAAAATTCTGGGTATGTAAAAACATGATCCACCAAGTGTGTATGGTAATGCGTCACAGCCGAGAATTGTCCATTTCCTGTCTCCACACATTGTAAGGTCAGATATATGACTAAAAACCTGTAATGATATTCATTTTAAAGTATGAATAAACGAAACATTATATACATGCGCACTCGAATTTCCTCTGTTGTTTTTTCGCCCCCAGAATTTCCTCTGTGTTTTTTACACTCTATGCTGTTGCTTACTTTATTTCATCAAACAATTAAAATGATGTTAGGTATACCTCATCAATAGCATCATAGGGGCAAGGGTTCTCGAAGCAAGGCTCCCCAGTCACTACAGAGGGTGGCTCCTCCGGGTGTTGGGACACGATGAAAGAATATTTGTGATATTGAATGTAGGTCATCATGGCCTGTCATTTATTAAAAAATGAAAAATGCTATACAATGTATAATATACACACCTTTCATCCGTTCTACTTTTCAGTCGAACGCCATTGCCATCTATATGGTCTGTCTGCACCCTATGTTCCTTCCAAACACTTTCTATTTTATGTGCACTGAATTGGTCTCTGTATATGAATTGTGAATATTTTGAAATTGATGTAAAGTCTGTGCTTGATAGATTTTTTATTCAAATTATGGTAAGAATACACTTTTTAAAATTTATTCAATAATACCTATATTTCCGGAAGTTTTAATTCATTTTTGTTCGATGCTCCATTAGCATCCTTGGGACATCCTTGCATTCTTGTGACGCATGCAACCAATTGCATGGAGAAAGGAGCTCCTGCTCTTGTAGCGTACAATTTTTATCAGGAAGGATATGAATCATGTTTGTAAAGACACTCGCAGTAGACTTAGTCATACTGGACCCTCCATTTTCTCTGCAAAATCTGTACATAGTTTATAAAACTTAAAAATATGTAATCATTGGAAAACCTGCACTTGAATTACATAATGAAATTATCTTGGACAATTGAAATATAAAAAGTTATATGAAAGAGGTTTGCACATCTGCATATATAGATGCTTAAGTATTTATTGATAAATATCATAATAATTGATTTAACCTGATTGTTGTCAAAGAATGTGACAATGTCAAAATCTTTTGGGCATTCCCGCTTGATTGTCCCATGCTCTTGTATCCAACGCTACAATGATGTAAATAACAAATTTCTTTAACACGTTTGCCCATATGTCTCATATATATAACTCATTTGGATATTTCTTTGCATATGTTAGTGCTCAAAGAATATACTGTATTTTATGTATATGAAAATAACGGTTAATATTTCATTTATATATATATTTGTTTCAAACCCAGCTATAGACATGTACCTGTAACGTGGAGTATGATCCACATGGCAGTCCCGAAGACAACAAAGAAACTGCCGTTTTACTGCCTGTTGCAAAATACAACATCAGCAAATTGGCAAAACTCTCTCTCTCTCTCTCTCTCTCTCTATCTCTCTCTCTCTCTCTCTCTCTCTCTCTCTCTCTCTCTCAACGTTGAAAGTCTCATTCATTTGTACAAACACCTCATTGAAATGGAAATAAAGTTATAAAGTATAAAAATTTCATATAAAATATTTTACAAATAATCCATAAAATGAAATATAAACTAGATGCTGTCATTAGACAGTAATACCCGCACCAAGTGTTAGCCTCTAAATAACACTCTCTTGTACCAGTTTTAGTCAAAAAGGCCACATGCAATTTCCGGTACTTTTTAAAAATTATAATTTTCATAAATGATGAGTTCACATCCAATAATACACATATTGCCTTTATGTACAATTTGGGGTTGAACTGTTTGCATCTGTATGTGATCTTCATATTATTTCCATTAAAAACCCGTTTTTAGATATGACACAAACAAACATTCTTGGGATTTTATATTTGTATTTGTGCCCTCATGCAGAAAAAAATATGATAAAATAAAAAAGAAATCCCTACCTACCTAACCTAATTTTTTCATCATTGTTACCCTAAACACACAATTTTTTTTCTTAGGCTTAACTGTTAGGTAACATTATTTTGGGGGAAAATATTATATTTTATACACTTTATTTAATGTTTCGTTCAATAAGGAGTACATCACAATATGTGGGTGTCCCATACCACCTTAAAGCTGAAAATTGTGCTTTACATGGTTAATTACCTAATAAAATTGAGCAAGGGGTTTTAAAGAATAAAGTTATGAAAATACATGCAATATGTTACAATTAAATGATCTTTGTCTGAAGTTACGTACACAACACCGAGGCGTGTTCAACAGAGCGAGCGCTCGCGAGCGCTCGCCAAAATTCCCTATATCCGCAACACAAATTTTGGCGAGCGCTCGCGAGCGCTCGCTCTGTTGAACTCGCCTCAGGTCTACAGGTTGCATTAGCGGGTACTAGTTTTACCCAGCTCTTTGGTTTGATGAGTATCACATGGTGTACATGCATGTGTGTTTTCGATATGCAGAATAGGATTAATTAACACGAATAAACGTTTCTTTTGTGGTGATCAGCTAAAGGAATTCATATTGTGCTAATTGGATTATCATTATGATGTTGACCAATATAGGTAAGTATAATACATGTAGTAGCGCAATATTATGAGACACCGGTATACAAAACAGTTAAGTTTTACTTTTACTTTCTAAAATGTGATCTCCCTTTTCCAGCATACTGTATCATCATCTGTATTTAAATAAGCTTATCTACAGTTTCTGTCATTTTAATTGCAGAATTTTTTTATTTTTTCATTTGTCAGACTTACACTATTGAGTTGACTCCATATTGACCCTATTTTGTATTAAATTTGGGTATTAAATATCATGTTTATACGAGTTATAGTAGGGAGGAAGGTGCCTTAACCGTTCCCCATCCCCAGGATGTGTGGATTATATATACATTTCTAGTGAGAATGAAGGCATGCTGCAGCTTTTTTCCCCCCATTATACCCCCTACCCTATCATCATACACCAGTAATAGAAAAAGAGTTAATGACTAATTTTCTTTTATTTTAAATTGCTTATTCTTTTTTGTCAAGAGATATGTGGTAATGTCAAGATTTATGAGTCATGAAAATTTGTGCATTTAAATCTTGATTGTTAACATACATGTATAATTATATATAAAAAAATACATGTGATATTTTACTAGGGATCATGCAATAAATTGCAGAATTGCCAATCGGTTATTTATAACTCATTTTGACTGATTAATTTGTTAATCATTTTGAAAATAAAGACATTTCTAAATACATGTATAACATATTATCAATAGATTGATGTTGTAACTATTTAGGGCCCCACTCTGCAGATGCCCTATAGTGATCATTCTGTCCAATTCTGTTGATCATGTCAAGATACATTAGATACGTTTAAGACAAATTGGCCCCTGCCCCTTGGGTTATTCCCCCCACCCCCTGGAGTTGTTTTTAAACAACCACCCCCCCCCCCTCCTCTGAAATAGGAAATTATACATTTTAATAACTGTTGAGATCCCTACCCTAGACCATATTTATTCTTCATCCTTGTGTCATTGCACATCAATTGGTACATGTATATAGGTAATGCCCCCTTTGAGATGCCAAGTGACTTTCCAGAGTTGGAACTAATCAAGTATTAATCTATCTTATTCATATGTAGTGTAATTCCTAGCCCTAGCCCAATGTTGACCCTGCTTTGTTTTTTACAGCAAGCTCTAGGTTTTTTTGACTGACTTTACAATTTCTACAATTACATATAACATTTTGTTTATCTTTAAGATTAAAAAGCAATTTCCAAAATCTCTTTATGTACATCTGACATCATACAGAAAAATACCAATCAAGAAATGATTTTGCTACTGTAAAAATGTGAGAAGAGACTCTGAATCTCCCCACCCCCCGAAAACATGAACAGTTAAATATTTTTAAAATATCCTCAAAATCATCAAAATCCCCACTCCTAAACCATATATATTTTTGTTTTTTCAACCATGACCATGTCAAGGCAAATCTTTTTGTGGTATAAGTAGGTCATGGCCTCTGGGGGTCACCTTAACCCCACCCCACCCTCCCAAAATCAGAAATGATCAAATAACTTGAAAAAAATGCTTGTGATCCCCACCCCTAAAGCATATATATTCTTCGTCCTTATGCATCTTATGGTACGTTATTTCAATCACAAGAGATAAGAGGAGGTCCAGGAATTAGGTTTTTTATGGGACGGAACATCATTTTGCAGATAGCATTGACCCTCAGAATCAAATTTATATTTCTAAAACCTTATTGCATATCTATAACTCAGCTCCTATTATATCCCTATAAATGATGTGGCTATTCATTAAATCATGAGAGGAGTTCTGGGGAGTAGGTTTTTTCAGGAGTGATAAACGTCAATTTTCAGCTACTATTTGACTCCCTGGATGAAATTTAAATTTTTAAAACCTTATTGCATGACTATATGACAGCCCCTTTCATATCCCAAGATATGATGTGGCTATTCATAAAATCATGAGAGGAGTTCTGGGAAGTAGGTTTTTTTGGGAGTGATAAACGTCAATTTTCTGCTACTATTTGACTCCCTGAATGAAATTTAAATTTTTTAAAACCTTATCGCACATCTATAGGACAGTCCCTATCATATCTCAAGAGATGACATAGCTACTGCATAAATTGTAAGAGGAGTTCTGGGAACCATATTTTTTTGGCAAAAAAACGTCATTTTTTTTATGCCCACAGACCCCCGTGATAAAAACAAAAATTCTGAAACATGATTACACGTCAACATGACACCCCGAAGCATATCCTATAAGATCATTAGGCTACTGCAAAAAGAAATTGACGTTTTTTGAAACCAGACTTTTTGTTAAAAAAACGTCATTTTTCAGCCATTTAATGAACCCCAGGACAAAATTGAAATTTCCGAAACCTTATTGCGCATCTATAGGACACCCCAAAACATATTCCAAGAGATGATTTGTCTACTGTTGAAAATGTAAAAGGAGTTCGAGGAAGAAGGATTTTTGTCAAAAAACGTCATTTTTTACCCATTATTTGACCCCCAGGACTACCAGAGAATTTTTGAAACCTGTTTACAAAACAACATGACACCCCAAATCATACTCCAAGAGTTCAGTTTGCTGGTTTATAAGATGTAAGAGCAGTTTGAGAAAGTAAAACGTGACAGACGGACGGACGGACGGACAGACGGAACAGGGTAACAACAATATACCCGAACTTTCTTTAGAAAGTGCGGGTATAACCAAAGACCTCGAAAGGAACACTAAACGTCGGCCGTGTGCAATCGGGTGTAACGAAATCGAAGGGTTTATATACCAGGTATATGTGTGACGGGGCCTACGAGCGGTGTTCAGCTTTAACAAAGTGCATCCCGTTGAAAGGTGGGTCTAGATCGGATAAAATCATTCTCAAAAAGGCTGCCATTATACTGCTACTCTTAACTGACTTGTGATTTCTATTGTTCAAAGATAACAAATAGCAAGAAACTGTTCACTTACTATAATTATAATTAAAAAAAATGTTGTCTAAAACATTCTAAAAATTTTATTCTAAAACTCTGGTTGCTCATTAAGGAACTTTTTGGAACTGCATGCGCTCCTCATATGATATCGATTTTTAGAACTTTCTAGAACGTTACCGCATGCCTCATGTATTTTGGGTAGTGTGTCTCGTGCCTCACAAAACAACTTTCTAGACCCACACACGCTCCTCATATGGATTTTAGAATTTTCTAGAATATAAACATAATATAAAAAGTATATCATCGTTTTTATTCTATCAGTCTTGTTCTGACATTCCAACCGACATGGCACAGAAGCAAATAGATCGCTTGGACCGTACAGACCAAGTCTCGACCCAGCTGAATTACAATCATCCGAATACAGTCAGAGATTCTGTGAATAATCAACCAGTTTTATGAAACTCAGGATGTGACTGAACTTCTAATGGGAATATACGACGATGAAAAACCAGCTAGTAAAGAAGATATTTCTCTACTTATGGCCACTTTGGACGGAATCCTCAACAATCTGATATCCCTCACCAACGAATTGAGTGAAACCAGGCAAAATATGACCAACGATCTCCATAATCTCACTGAACAGGTCGAGAAATTCAGAAAAGAGATGCAGAGGAATAAACCTGAAAAAACAGCAATCCAGGCCAGAGAAACGTATCTGTTTTACCTGTGAAGAGTTAGACACTGTGCCCCAGAATGCCTGCAAAAACAGTAGGAAAATCAAACTAAAAGAAGCAAAGACAAAGATCCTTGCTTTATTTGCAACAATCCAGGACACTGGGCCTCAGAATCTCCTGAGAAAGAAAACGTTTCAGCCAAACCGACTGGGGAGAAGCCGAAGAAAAAAGCCGCTAGAAAACCTAGTCTGAAAAGAGAAAATGCGGTGCAAAACAAGGGAGAACCTTCCACGAAAAAACCAAGAGAGGACCTAACCAACAAATACGGACAGTAATTATCTATTTGAATAGTTTCTAAACGTTTTTCATCACCAGTGAAAATTGTAAAAATGTAATTATTGTGATTATTGTTGATGTTTTGCTCAATAAAAAAAAATTGCATTCTCATATTTTGTCATTAGTTGTATGTTTGCTGATCCAAAGATTTTAAAAACGCGATTAAAAGTCAATCATAACGCACTGATATGCGTTGTACAATTAAAAAAAACAACTAAAATGCATGAAAAAACGGCATACTCTAAAACCTGGCCTGGCCTCGCCTGGCCTGTCCCCATTGGCCTGGCCTCAAATTTGGCTTGGCCCCAAATTTTGGCCTGGCCTCAAATTTGGCCTCTACTAAAATTTTTGGCCTCAATTTTATTTTTTTTATTTTCTTTACACATATATTGATTGTATTGATTTTTTTATTGATTTATGTTTAATACACTTAAAACATCACACTAAATGGCTTTTAGTGTCTTATAGTGATAGTTCTTTTGAAACATATATGTGTCACACACTGGTTTTCACCGTCGTGACTAATTGTTTGGGGAAATTAGCTCAAGGATCAACCTGTGTCTAATTGCAATGAACTTGCTTCCACAGCACCTGATTGAATCAAAATAAAATCCGTAAATTTAAGTAAAAACTGTCTTTATTGAATTGCCGCAAGATGGAAAGTGAGTTATAAAGAAAATGAATGAAATACACAAATTATAAAAGCATGTTATAGAATCAAAGAAATAACAAAAGTTCCGAAACACAATAAACAGATAAACAATATATAGACATAAAAAGAAATCAAAACAAGATCAAGCACACGGCTTACCTATAAAATGTTTCCTTTGTAATAACATGATGGATCGAAAATAAATTATCGAAAGAATAAAATAATTACTAAGATTTTAACATGTTTTAGAATTTAGCGGATAAAATTTCTATTTTCGTTTTGTATACGTTAACTTGTTTATCTCCTCGCACAGAAGAGTTCTATCTAGCAAGGCGCGGTAAAGTTTAAATGGCCGAAAAGTTAAATCTTAAGGGAATAAATTTTAAAGTAGAAATTAATACGCAATAAGTATAATTTAAAGTGTAGATTAAAAAGATTACAAAGTTATTTAATTAAGGCGGGCAATTTTTAGCGAATAACAATTTAACATTGAAGTCATGAAAGACATTTAAAAACTAGCTAATTAATTGGATTAAGGTATTAAAAAAACTATTTCAAAAATATCCTTAATTTAAAAATAAGTAATAAAAACCTTAAATGAAATTCAGCTTAAATAATAAAAAGAATAAAACAATAATTTCAAGCTTACCTGATTGAATCAAAATAAAATCCGTAAATTTAAGTAAAAACTGTCTTTATTGAATTGCCGCAAGATGGAAAGTGACTTTGTTAAAGTCACCTACCATTGCGGTCAATCTACGGACTTTAATTTTGACCAATCAGGTAACTTGTTTTAAAAAGGTTTACGCCCAATTTCGGCAAAATTTCTTTGATGCTTGACACTATTAGCTGAGCCAAAGAAGGTGTTATAACAATTACTCGTATTTCCGCGGAGAAGGCCTGTAACAAAGACAGGATTAACTCGAAGTCGAAACAAAGTAAATAAGTTTTTATATGAGGCCGAAATGAAATAAATAAGTTTATCTATGTGGAATTTCAAAGTGTCAAGCCAAAACGCAAAGGAATTTACCTCCAAAGAAACCGAAATAAGAATGTTTTTCTTAGTATCTAACAGCTGGGAATGTCATCCTAAGTTTACAAAAGATGTGCGAATGAATTAGGTAACAAAGGGAACAGAAATTTGTTTTTCAGAAAAAGACTTAATTAATAAAGGAAATTGTGCGAAATAGTAGATATTCTTAAACTAAAATAAAATAAAATTTACTAATACATGAGGAAAATCTTAATTGAATATTAGAATTAATCCAAAATATAAAATCAAAAATATCATGAATTATGAATTCATGTTAATCATAACAAACTGTTATAGTTAAGTTTAAATTGATAAATTTTAAACTTTTAATGTAACATATGTATATATGACTACAGGTATGAGTGATTGATTTTTATTTTTTTTTCAGATTTTGAAACAGTCTGTTTTTAAATTCCGAAGTACTTTAAGAATGTAATATTGCCATTGTATTCCATCATGTCATGTTTTTTTTTTCAATGTACTTAATTAACTTAAACTGCTATCAGGATCGGACAATACCTATATCAAATACTTGTGTGAGAAAAAAAAATAATGACAGAGACCAATTTGTTTATTCTAACCAACATTAAAGGTCACAACATGTTATGCTGTGTTCAAATACTGATATCGAAGTTACCCTTTAGGAGAAAAATTGTTTCCTAAATGTACAAACAACACATGCATGAAACTACTCTAATATAGGGGTGATAATTAATGACCATCACTGAATCAAGTTATCGGAGGATGCAATGTTGCAGTCATTCAAATGACATTAAATAAATTAGACCGTGTGAAATGTTGAACGGCAGTGCAGGCAATTAATCTGACCCAAATAAACCGACAAAGGTGGCTGATATCGAATTTCTACTGGGGAGGGAAATATGGGTTTGATTGGTGTTGACAGGTAATGTAAGCGGACTGGCATTTTTAAAGTGCATTGCATGTGGATAGAGATTTGATGTTATGAATCAGTTTACAAATGTTTGAGATATTTATTAATTTTATCCTTCAAACAGGTCAGTCTCTTTTAAAATGATGTTTTACTTTATTATTCTGATATCTCTATTCTACATTTTGTCTACTTTTTGAAGTGGGGAAGGGGGTTGTATCTCTGAATTTTAATGCCGATAGCTTCAGTATTGAGCATAATCTATTCCTTAGCAATAGAAAGAGCAGATTTGCACATGCATATCATATGTATTTGTGCGTGCAAACTTGAATAAAATCAATTAAAACTCAATCAGCCAGGTCACTTGTTATATATTTTTTCTCTTCTCTTAAACATTTAAAATGCAATAAAAATTCAATGAAAAATCTTTGAAAATGTGAGAATTTTTTTTAATATGAGGCCAAACATTTTTGAAAAGGCCAAATTTGGGGCCAGGCCAAAATTTGAGGCCAGGCCAATATTTGGGGCCAGGCCAAATTTGAGGCCCAAATTGAGGCCAGGCCAACTTTGAGGCCAGGCAAGGCCAACTTTGAGGCCAGGCCAGGCCAATCAGGCCAGGCCAGGTTTTAGAGTATGCCTGAAAAAAACAAGCGTAACTGCGGATCAAGTGTCAACCTATGACCTCATAAGTGCACTCAGGTCATCTCCCTGTAACTCCCCATCGAGGGGTCCTATACTGACATTGAGTGGAATGGTGCAATATATTTTTTTGGTTAATTACACAGTGGCAGCTTCGTGTAAATCTGTAATAGTTTTATAAATAAGGAACATTATTTTGATGTATTTGACTTGAGATTTAAACATTTATACAGTCACATAATGATTTAAATCAGGGTTTTAAATTGTTCCGTGCCATATCGGAAAGCAACAAATCAGCGCAGTTTATCCTATTAAATGCATGTTGTACTTTTGGCCTAACATTAAACTATTTCATGCTGACAACTGATATCACATGTCGATCATTCCTTTAAAATGAATACATGTACTTGTTTTCAGTTTACCAGGTATAACAAGAGAGCCCCGCCCTTACACCAGGTCTAGAGCTCCTGATCTTGGGCCATGGATTTCACACTTTTAGGAAATATCCTTGCTTATTCTAAACATGCACTTCGTTTCCCTGTTAGACGCATAGTATTAGAAAAGTAGATTTTAGATAAAACCAATTCATATTAACTTTATTACCACAAGAGTCCTGCCCTTAAACTAGATCCCTGACCCTAGGGCTTTAAATTTTCAGAATATTATATTAAACCTTCTAGCTTATCATACCAATGTGCTAATTTTGTCTCCTAGATGTAATCTAGTTAAACGGATTTTAAAGTAATGCGTGTTCACTACATGAACCCAGAGCTCCATCCCAACATCGACGCCCGTAACCCATCTAGGACCATAAATTACACAATTTGGATAGAGGCTTACTTGCTCATCATAACCATGTACTTAGTTCTCCAACTCGATGTCTAAGAATAGAGAAGATTTTTTTTGTCTCCAAAAATTGTATAATTTTAACAAAGTTGTATTCCCCACGCAAGTTGCGAGGGCTATAATTTTTTTGACTGTCCCGTCAGTCAGTCCATTCGTCAGTCCTGGGTTTATTTTGTAAGCACAACTTCTCTTAAACCGCTGCACAGAATTTCGTTAAACTTTGTAGTTATTAAGGATTCAATTATTATTTTGGGAATTTCGGCTCTTTTGAACTTAGAATTTTGGTCCTATGTTAAATATAGTATAATGAACAGTTTGTAAGCGCAACTCCTCTTAAACCACTGCATGGAATTTTGTGAAATTTTGTTGGCATTAAGGATATCTGTAAAACAACCATATGTTAATAATCTTTCGTTAGACTAAATTTAACATCTGCGTGCACAGATTGATCGAGTTAGACTTTAGTAAACAAAATTTTAAAAAAGAGAATAAAATTATGGCCACAACTGTGTCTTTTTTACCACTCTTTCTGTTCAAAAGATTTTTCCTTTAGACTTTACAGTCAAAGATCATGCCAAAGAACTAGGTAAGCTAGTATACATATATAAGTTGGTTGGTCTTCAACCCCGTCAGATATATTTTTCATATGGTTTAAAATTTATTTGTACGTGCGGATATTTTCTCCTTTTATTATCGCTTTTCGTCACATTTTAAGACAATTTTTCAAACAGAAATGTAATCCAAACACTAATCATGTGTATGACTATGCCACTGCATATAATATTTTTTAGGGGAAAAGATTGCTGTGTGCAGATATTATTTTCATGTTTTAATGTTAATTTCAATATTTGTTTCAAAGTAAATTAAAAATAAAACATATTCGTTCCATGACTAGCTTACCCCATTTCCTCCCCAAAAATGTGGCCCAATTATGAAAAGAAATAATAGATAGATCATGCTAGTAAGTAAAATTGAAAGCCTTCACGTTTATCATATAGTTTTGTTGTTAGGTTACCATCAATGTCCATTTCCAGTAAAATATCCAAATATGAAACAGATGACGCAGACTCTGTGGTATCTTTTATTTCAAGTTCACTGGGATATATTGAATCGACGTAAGTATGGATGTAACAATTGTTAATTGATAAGACGTTGTCGATATACCTGAATGTTGAGTTGAAGGCCACAGCGAGTGATTTATTTTTTTCACGTACAAGTTTTTGAATAAATTCTGCTTCATAAGAACACAAAAATAGGTCTGCTAACAATGGGACACAATTGGTACCCACGGGAATTCCAACAAATTGTTGGAAGACCTGATTTCCAAAAACTACATAGATGTCTATCAGAAACTCAAGTATCTTTTTAATGTCAACTTCAGAGTATTTGTGTGCACAATCCGAATGGCTTTTAACAAAATAGTTTTGCAAATGACCGATGACAAGGTAAGAAAATTTACGTGATCCATTTTTATTAAAAATGCAGTTATTAATGATGTCAAAAAACGGGACTTTAATTCATCGTGGGGGATGGTTGTATAAAGTGTTGTCCAATCTTTACCCTTTTAAAGCGATAAACGTAGTATTACTGTAGATTAGCAAATAATCACGATTGTTTTAATTTTACTTTACGATATATCATATTCCCGCGAAATTAAAACCAACGTGAATACTATCATGTTTTCAAACACGTATTATATTCATGTAGAACCAAAGATAGATAACTCTTGCAGCGTGAAATTAAAACCATCGGCATTGGTTCTTTTTTCAGAAATCGTGAAGTTTTAACGCCGTGGAATTCAAACGACTTGCAGTATATTTTCCGTTTCCTTCCGTTTTCCCTTCCGCGTCTTAGCAACATCCATTTTCAACTGCCCTGCAAATCCTTTAAAGATGTTAGAAGCTTATATGGACATTGATTTATTAAATCTTGTCACTTTTAACAGAGATATACAGAGATTGCATATCATATCCAAATTATAAACAGAGCATGCGTAAGGAATATATTTTCAAGATTTTCTATAAACATGCTTTGACGTATTGTTTACATAGGATCTCTCATTGTCTGTGATAGTATATGCTTTTCATCCAACAAATTGTGTGTTTTCTATCTTAAAACTAATGTTCCGTCACAAGTTATCAATAATACTGTATTTCTGGTCCCAAACATTTTTTTTTATTAACGATAAGGATCAGTTTCAAAGCAGTGAAACGTCATTTACAATAGAAACTCGTTCATGCAAGAGGAGTGTTTCTCAGTGTCAGTTGTTAACTTTGTACTATTTCTATTGTGAAACTAAATTTCATAAAACCGGAAAGAAAAAAAATATTATTGACGTTGTATTACCGCATTTTTGGTTGATTCTCTCGGGAATGATAAGCGATAGCAGTTCAGAGAATTTGGCTGATTTTAGACTATTTTTTTTACACTCGGATGACGTATTGCCATTGGTTGTCGCCCGTTAACAATTTCACATTTTAACTTCTTGCCAATTGTTACCAATTAAGGTTTGAAGCATCTGTAGAATAAGAGAAATCTAAATTGTAAAATTCATCATATTACCATTCCGGGATCTCATTAGCGGGTCCAAATATGCAAAATTAAACTGCCATTTTTAAAAAAAAAATCTTCTCTACCCCCACACAATAAACCTTTATCAAAGCATTAAGCTACAGAATTTATAAAACAGTCGACATTTGAAAATCACCTTAGTATTCTTTCGAAGAAAGATGCTCTTATTATGTCTCCCCTTTCAAAGGGGAGACATATTGTTTTTGTCGACTTTCTTATTCTTCTTCATCCAAATTTGTCCAGGCTGTAACTTAAATACCCTTTGACATTAAGACTTCAAACTTGGAACATAGGTAGATGGTATTGAGAAGGAGTGCACGCTACCAAAAGTTTTGACCTTGACCTATTTTGTTTTTCAAGGTCAAGCTTTTCATAAAAAATATTGTCCGGACCATAACACAAGACTCTTTTAACATACATACTTTTAACTTGTATCATAGATAGATGGTATATAACCTAGTTGAACCTTACCAACATTTTTGACCTTGACCTAGCATTTTTATTTCAAGGTCATATTAGAAAAAAACTTCATTGTTCAACTTCTGAATATACTTTGACAGAAGGACTTCAAACTTTAAATAAAGAACAATAATAATACACTTAGGTGTACTAGTGAATAATATTTGACCTTGACCTTCTTTTACTCAAGGTCAAATTAAGAAAAAAATAATAAAATTCTGTCTGGGTCTTAACTTTAATACCCTTTGACATTAAGACTTCAAACTTGGAACATAGGTAGATGGTATTGAAAAGGAGTGCATGCCACCAAAAGTTTTGACATTGACCTATAATTTTTATTTCAAGGTCAAGCATTTCATCATTCATTCATTGTATCATAGATAGATTGTATATAACCTACTAAATAGAAATAAAACTTAATTTTATTTTACATCACATGACACATATATCACATATGACATATATCACATATCCTCAAGTCTCTGGCCACGAAGAGCAAGAAAGAGGCGGGTCAGCTCAATATACCATCTACCGGTACATGTAACAAGATGTTTTGTTTTAAAATTTCCCTCCTATCTTTTAAAACTGAAGGTCCATTTCAGGTTTTTTCCATTTTGTTACAAATACATAACAAAGGGGAGACATGTGTTTTTTGTTAAAAAACAATACCCACTAGTTTCTATTGAAATAATGTTAGTAGTTCTGCATACAAAATCATATATAATGGGGAATAACACATTAAAACATGATTATAACATGTGATAAAAAGAATCCTTTGTGGTGTGTCATGGTACATGTACATAAATAATTTATGTTATAAAAGTGATAGAAGATGCACTTAGTTTGCCTACTAGATTCTTAGTACATTACTAGATTTCTTAGACATGTGAACAGATGAATGAATATTCATTTAATGACCATTAAAGCCCAATTCTTTAACCTAACCATGCTCTCAATTTGCCTGCGTAATGCCCCAACGGTAGAAAATAAACTTTAGAAATATCTGCATAATCTCTATATGACCACATAGCCACGTCCTAACGCCTGGATTTTAGAATTTTAATAGAGGCTTATCATTACCACGTACTTAGTTTCCCTGCTAGGTGCCGTTGTGTAGAGAAAAAAAGTATTTAGAATCATTATTAATAATTGCTTTATTTTCGCTCCCAATTGTCGTTTTGCGAAATAGGTATATCATCTTGATTTCATCATAAACATAATTCAAAAGTGATATCACTCAAATACTATATGTTTGTATATTTACGTTCATTCCACGTATGACTATGTACAAGTTCATTTCAACTTTTAGGGGCTTTAACAAAAAATCAAAATAATTTGTGCACCTAAATGTCATTCGTATCGATTTAATATTTCTTTCCTGTTGATGCGGTACAAATATTTATATTCCAATAACCATGTCATTTTTTAGTTTGTACGTCACATCACTTTACGTGTAATTACCATGAGAGCAATAACGTGATAGTATTATATGTTATAATATTTCAAGTGACGCCAAATGGGATCAGCTTATTCCAATACTGATCAATAAGCAGTTCCAAATCAAATACTGGAATAAATAAAAATATTAAATGCAAAACTAAATAAAGCTATTCATCAGTATTTTGGAATGAGGGTTTGTTCATGCATCACCACTAGGCGTTCAATTATTGCCATTTTAGAGTAAACTTTGAGCAAGTCCGACGATTTTTAACATTTTTTAAAGTTTTTGACAGATTTTATACAAGCAAGATAATCATTATCTCATTTGGCCGCTGGACGTCTTAAAACTTTGGCGATTTTGAGACGTTGGTTTGAGAGGTAATCAGTTTGTTGTTGTGTCTCCACCCTGTGGGGGAGGTGAACCGCCGGAAGAGGCACGTCAAGGAACCTTCATAAACGAGCTCTGTCACATCTCCCCAGTTATTGCCCTCTGTGTTATCAGAATGCTGACAGTCTCGTTATAACCACATTTTCAGGTATTACAAAGTTTTAATGGTATTGATCTGGTGCTTCTGGGAGTTATACTAAAGTTGTTTCCCCTTTGACAGTGACATTTCATTACAAGGATATCATCCGGACAGCAAAGCACGGTAAGTGTAAAATTGTTTATTATTTACTTAAACCACAATGAAATGAATTAATGCATATTTGTTTGTAAAGTAATTTCTGCTTTGAAACGTGTCTCGTGAAATGATGACAATTTCAAATGGTACAAAATAAGAAATTGATTATCCTTATCATGTTAAACATCATCAAATAAAACCAAAACTAACTCTATTATAGATCTTTCTGATTGATATTGACAATGAAAGAAACTTTTGAATGAAGATCAAAACTATCAGAGGTTAATAAAATAATGGATATACATGTTGTAGTAATAAGCGTAATTTGCATTGGTGTTCCATTTAACAGCGCTTCTAATTAGTTTTGCGACTCATTCTTCGTTTTTAAAGTCTTCACTCTGATTCAATTCAAGCCCTATCCCAGTTGTTTGATCTTTTCTAACAAATGTTGCACATCAAATTTAACACTCCATAATTACCAGAAATCAAAATCAGCGCGATTGCGAAAAATGTCATGTCCGTCTCTTTTTTCGCCCATCACTGAAACAAGATGAGGAAATTGACAAATGGACTTTTCGACTTTAGTTCACACAGCACGCGGATAGGTCTTAAATCTCGGCAACACGCCGTTAATCACGCTGGAAACGAAGCTCTACTAGGTACCTCTTAATAATCCGTTTTGTGACGAAGAGAATCCATCTATTCTCGTATAATGCAAAGACCTTTGTCTATATTGCGTGATGAGATTTGATATCTAAATATTAATTTCCTAATGTTGAAGTTACGTGGATTCCCTCGGTTTACTCTCGTTTCCTCCACTCGGTCCTATTTTGATGTATGTCAAAGTTTAGCTGTCCCCAGGGATTTTTTATGAAAATATTTCGATTTATGTGCTTAAATACGGTTACCAAATTCAATGATAGCATGCAATTATTCTAGATCATGTTCGTGTAAAGCTTCATTCCAGACATAATAATCATAATCACATGCAAAAATACTTATCACACGAACAATAATTACCTGCCTTTAAAGTTAAAATGCATGACATAACCGTTATATTATAAGAACATATATACAAAAAAATTGTTTTTTACCCTGTTACTTAATTCAAAATTATTTCTGTTTCTCGTGTTATAGAGATTTACGATGTGGAAGCAGTGTGTTTGGTTGGTTGTTCTTGCCACATTTTCTGCCGTTTGCGCTGTGGACTTGGACAGCGTTACAGCGTGTTTGGTACGAGAATACAACCTGTTCGCTCAGAAGCCCCATGTCACACCAACTGGTGATGTCCTGGAGTGCTCGGGTTTTGTTAAGGTCAACTCCTGCTGGGGAAGATGCGACTCTAGTGAGGTCAGAACCTATTATATGTCTCCAAATAACCATGCGATTCCAACGTGGTTAAAAGCATATATTTTGTACACTTTGAAAAAACGCCCCTAATATAAAGTAAAAAATAAATGAAATGAATTTACACTTGTAAATTAGTTTAGGCATGTTCAAATGCGGGTTTATTAACAATATTATACTAAAATACCTTCTATGATACACATGAGATAAGAAATATACGCATACAAATGATACGAATAGACATATCTAACCTAATTTTAAGTAATAATAAAATTGTACAATATCGGAGAGAAATTAACGCAGCGAAACTAAAGAGCATGGGCGAATGATAATGATGATGAAAATATGTTTGATCAAAAAGGAATCTATTTACCATAGATGAGATGATAATGGCGATTTTCTATCCGATGGTAAAAACGAATATTTCGATGCACGCACAATTGTCAGCGCTTCTCTTATTCATTTTTGTTTTATTAAAAGACACTGAATTGATTTTCGGAAAAAGAAATATTTTTGCAGATTACTGAACGGGGTTTAGTTTTCAATTTAAATGTTAATGTTATTGGGGTTATAATAAGAGGATTTCAGCTGAGCAAGAAATACTAAAGTAAAGAAATGAGATTTTTTTCAAAGGAACTGAATTTGTTTTTTATGTTTTGTCAAGTACTAGTACAAATTTGCTTTCTAAAAGTACGTCGTTTCTCAATCAAAAACATCAAACAGTGAGAAATAAATATTTACGAAATATTTTAATTACATAAGTATCAATGAATCCTAGATACATGTAGTAAGATTGTTAAATTTTGTGCCGTGTACAGGAATGTTTAGCAAGTCATCAATCTCAAAGTGTTTCTTTATTATAGGTTTAATGGCTAATAGACGTCACATTTTCTTCTTTGAAACAGATAGCAGATTATAAAATACCATTCAAGATTAGCAACCATCCTGTGTGTACGTATTCCCGCGTCCAGAAGCGGCGCGTGCGCCTTCCCAATTGTCACCCCGAGCATCCGGACCCTTACTATGTCGTGTACGACGCCTTGGCTTGTTCGTGTCGCTACTGCAATTCAAAGTACACAAGCTGTGAAACTCTTAATGGGTGATCTTATCTAGGCTTAAACTTTACCATAGGATCGTCTAACCAAACAAGGAGAGAGAGAAACACCCAGCTGATTCACATGTTCCCAAGCGTCACCAGGAGTGAAGGAAACATGATCATCCGTCCAAACTTTGTTATTAGTTTCTGACGTGGGAAATACTGTTGTATACAATTGTTTACTTGATTGGACACAAGTATAGGAAAACGTATTTAGAGATCTTCCAGATAGATTACAAGCGTGCAATTTATTTATTGAATTGACTTTATATGCATATCAATTACACTAACAGTTATAATGTCTGAATCTCTCGTTACAAATAAAATACTTCGCTTTGATGTAAAATGTATTAGTAATAAACTTTTAGTTTTATGTTATTTGTCTGTCGTTTGTTTTGTCAGCGCAATGATATTGATGAATCAACTATCCCCATTTTCATTAATTTTCTATGATGTTCGTACAGGGTATCAACTGTAAACTGATTTTCCGTGCATTGTCGGGTAATCATAGTCATCTAATAAGTTAGTGAATGGAAACTGTCTTTAAATAAAGTTACATCAATATTTCCAGTTGCTTCAAATACTTTAAAAAATGTCAATTTTTAGAACGTAATCTAGTGTTCAGACATAAAAGAAATTGCGAAATGGAGGGTTTCGAAATTCAATACTTTTATATAATTAGTTGTGTGTAGTAACCCATAATGTAAAAGTTGATGGCTACATAATACATATATCTTCGATGAAAAAAGTAAGGAAACCTAATACATAGAGCAGAAGCGTCCCTTACTTGTGAGTGATTCCTAATATAAACGGCAATTGACCTGGTGTACATACAATCTTCACTGAACTTCTCAACAAAACACACAGTGTCCTATAGTGAAAGGCATTCAGCTTTATTCTGTGAATAGTCCGTCCTCATCCAAGGAGAGATAATTATGCAATTATGAAAATAGTTTGGTGTGTTTTAAAAAAAAGAAGAGCCAGCATTTTCAAAATATATTTTATTGTGTCTCGTAAATTTTGTTTTGCTTAAACCTTGATCTCTAAGTATCAGGAAGCGCCAAAGTATTACACAAAAAATCAGAAAATCTTTTGAAGATCTCTTTTGAAAAAATATACACCGAATGATTTATTTCATGTCAGACGTTAAATTTAAATATCGCCTTGTTTTGGGTTCTTATGCCCAAATTTGTTTTAATATGTTACATATATATGTAAAGCATTCAAAACGTCGAATTAATATACGATATTTACGCTTATGCCAATTATCATTAATTATCAGGTTATAGACCGGTCCTCGCATCTATTCATTTGTTGCCGCGTGACTAACTTCATTGCCTTTTTAATAAAATGAAACCAAACGCGGCAGTGTTATTCCGGGAAAATTCTCATTTGGGGCTTTAATATTTCTTTTTCGGAAACATTTAAAACACTTAAATTCAACGTCATAGTAAACTCTTGTTTACGATGATCTAAGCCGTGGTCTAGATGACAACAAAGTTTTCTCTAGGTAGTTAATGTACAAATACGAGGGAGTTGTGCAATTGTGATGAACATGTAGATTTCTTAAAAAGATGTGTATTCAGGAATTGTTCTCGGCTTGGTCTTCCACGTATTAAAATAAAAACGGAGGTAAATCCAATGACACCGATGTTGAAAGTGTCTTTCCGAGTCCGGGCTAAATTAACTGAAAATACATAGAGTGCAGAAAAAGTTAAGTTTACCTGCTAAATGTACTTTATATCATTTGTTGACGTTTTTTAATATTCTTTATAATAAATGTGCTCACTAAATAGAACAAATATTGGCTTTTTAAATTATGATAAAATTGGTCCGAGTTGAATATTTACATACAGCTCTTGGATTCTTTTGATAAAATGAAAGACATGAAGAAACTTAACAAACATTCGACCTGAAATACTTTTTTATATAGAGAAGCAATACTGAATTTATAGATAATTATATTGATTCGTCACATATCATCTACAAAATATTGATGTATAAAAAAAAATACCCTACCTGAGTCTGTCGTGATCGATATCTTATGTAAATTGGTTTGAAATTTTCATGATTTGAAATCAAAAATGATTCTCTGAATATGTCGGGACTTTCCCAGAAGTAATAATGCAGAAACAATCATTGAAATATGCATGAAGCGGCGAAGTGAGAACTGAGCGGAAAAGGTTCCGGACTCAGAATAAAGATGAAAAGAAGGAGGGATTTTTAATCCTGTTTTGACCAGGATTTTTATAACAATCGACTTTGAACGGTGTCTGATAATGAATAATGTACACTATTTGCATTAATATTAATTTGATTTTAATTGAGACCAGAACATTTGAAATAATGATTACTTTTTATGTTGTTTCCAACAATGTGGACGTGTTAGGATAAATAGACTTGCTTTTAAGATTAATAATTAACTATTTAAAGTTTATGGTCTAGTGAAATGAATACATAGAGAAAAAAAAACACGAACAATGACGCCATATATTTTGAGGGTCTGCTTTAGGTTTTCTAGGTTTTCTGTCGCAGATATTTTTTTATGTAGTCAACCTTCTGTGTTTTTTTTTTTATTTTTTTTTTATTTTTTTTTTTTTGCAGTCTTTACAAGGTATCTATCTGAAATCAACTTTATCTTTAAAAAAATGATACTACATCTACTCGTTTGTTTCTACTGAATAAATAATCATGTCATAAACTCATTGATAAGACCTTGTCTACATCAACAAACCTGTTGTTGGTTTGGTCATTTACATATAGCATTTAACTTGTTTAAGAATCTATCTCGAGATTTTTTTTCTGTACAACGATGAAAAGTTTTAGAAAGTAGCATATGAATCTGAAATCTATTCTAAAATGAACGCATGAAATAAAATTTTAAGGATCAAAATGTATATAAAATCACTCAATCGACCGTCACGTTTATATCCTTTAATTCATCAACAAGAAGATTCAGTTAATGTGCTGTTGATATTTAGGCTATTGAAACATAAACTTTGTCTAATGGTCTTTCTTTCTTTTTCTTAAGTAGATAATGGTGGCAATCTTTTACAAGAGTAAATGAAAATCAATGGAAATCTATGTAACTGAAGGATTACTGTAAGCTCTTAAAGCAGTATTGGATTGCTTATGTGAAAAAATATAATACCGACTCCCACATTCATTCATTCACAAAATCGTTTGTCTTGTAAGGGAAAATAAATTTGTTTCACATTAGAAATGTCTGAAAGCTGAAAACTTAAGTTCCTAACGAATGGATTGTAATTTCCGAAGCCTCATAAAATACTCGCCAGGGATTTCACAGGAGTGTGCGAAACTTCAGCAACTAAAGAGAAACTGTCCTTTAAACACTAGGAAAGCATACCAAAGCAAAAAGAGGCTGACAACTCGGGTCGCTGCAGCATCACTGCATCATCATTAACTCCAAGTTATTAACTTCTATTTGTCTAAAAATAAATTGTCCCTAAAAGAGCATTGCAGCTGATTGGCCGTTACATTTTATTTTGTATTCTGTTGAGGGAGGATATGGGAAAATACATGTTCCTATAAGAGACAGAAGGAAGTAATTTGTTGACATTTTCTAAACATATAGTTTAAAATTTCTTTACCGGAACTAAGTTTTGAATGAAGATCCGTAAAGGAAACAGCTTGCAGTACCAATCTGTTTGTAAAACCATCATCAAAGTGGCTTGAAATCCTTTTGCAATGGGACACACATCATTCCATGTTAAGGTCGTTTAAAATTTTGCGCCCTTTGCGAAGGGTATTGCGCATTACTGTCGTAAAACGCAAATGCAAAGTAAAATGTTCAAATATACAGGTTATCACGTAACGTTTTTATTTAAAACAAAATCCTTATTATAAAAAATATTAGTTTAGTGAAATGAATTATAAGAGGTATTTTAATCATTTCGCTGCTTATGCAAAATCGACGTTTTCCACGTCGGAGTCAACGTCTTACGATGGCGTCAGATGAGATTTTGACTTTACAATTGACAAAAATAAACGTCGTGCATTTTTTATTGCAGCGTCAATAATTAAAATAGTTTGCAAAATAAAAACATATATATTCTGTGTGAGTGGAAAGGTATTTTTTATCTATTACAAATAAAATCCACGATTCGATAACATCCTTTTATTCTATACAATTCTATATGAAAAATGGCTGGCACGACGTTTATAGGACCAAACTACGAGGGCGGATAGTATAAAAACTATCCAGTCAATTTCGTTTTAATTTGGCAAAATGTTAACTGATACGTTAACCTTTCATAGATGAAAAAAAAGAAAATCGTATGTTTGTATTTTTTTTTACATATGAAATTAAAAAGGAAAACTCCCTTTTTCCTATATAATCTTCTATAAAATGTCCCGGGTGATTCGGAATTTGAGCGCGGTAAACAGATAAACTATCCTTTCAATTTATCTTATATTTTGCATATAGTTTACTCATAAGTTGACCTTTCACTGTAAAAAAAATTTAAAGGAAATCGTGTGTTTGAAACATACTCCCCCGAGACTTTTTAAAGTTCTGAAATCTCAACAACAGAACGTAAAGTGTGAAGCATCAGTATAAAGTTATATTGCTAAATGAAATCGTGAATCAGCAGGTTTTTTTTTAGTAATATCTGAGAAACAAATGCACTGTTACAAGATTACCCCTGGCACTTTCTACAAAAAGTTGCTTTATAATCTAGCTTGCACATTATTTTGATTAAAATGGTTTGAATCTCATTAATGCTGTTGACTGGCCAAAATTGCTCTAACCTTTTTGCAGTGAAAAAACAACTCCGATGTTAACGAAAATTGATTCAATATGGATTGATTGTTAATAATATGACTGTATACATGTACATTTAATAGGTTAAATTGATGTAAAATGTACCAACTACATCTAGCTATTTTCCTGCTTTGTTTTAGTTATATTCATTCTCAAAACTTGATTATATCTAACGTAAAAGTTTTGTAGCTCTGAACCTTTGGTATTGTGAGGCTTACTGCGACTTCATAGTATCCTGGAACCCCGCACTTAATTGCTGATTTGGCTGTATTTAGAACTGCTCATCTAACTACCACCTACAGGTGAATGAACAAGAAACAGTGGCATATCCATTTTGTCTGTTATAAAAGGGATCTGCAAGTGCTTATTGATTGTCTGCTGTGGTCAATACAATAGCTTACAAAACAGTTAGAGTTTGTGTTTCTCCACTGTTTGCACGGGGCGTCGTATAATTGAAACCTTACAATAGTGTGACAAGAATGAGATATTTATTGCTTCATAAATAAAACTGCCTATGAATGGCTCTATGGCTGCATTGTAAGCTTATTGCGGGTATATTGGCCTTTATTGCTTGCTGGCTTGTTACCGATACTATTAATGGATTGTTATTGGAGGCCACTGGACAGGGACATGGTTGATGAAGTATTAACGCTCGCCTTTCCAGCTCCATCGCTTGTCGTCGATGTGACATTAACTAATGTAATTGCATTCTTAGGTTTGTTTGTCACACTGTAAAGGCTCTTTTTCACAACTTATTTACACGGGTTGAAGACCCTCGGATCATTGTAGTGCAGGACTTTCACCGTCTTTCCTTTTATATATAAAAGAGAATTCTGCTCAAATAGGATCGTAATTTGTATTAGCTTATTATCAGCTTGTGAACAGAATATCCAAACAATGTGCAGCGTCCCAATGTTGACTACATGGCTAAAAAACAGTATAATCTATGCACCGAAAAATTGTTTCCTTTATCATGCGTGTAGTCATTTAATAGCAAACAATCCCTGTTAATTATGTTTCTATAAGAAGAGTTGGCATTTTAATGTTTTAATGTAATATTAAGAAACAAATTTTTTAACACTGACATCATCGTTTTATAAAGTGACTGTTTAGTTTAATTTACAACTCACGACCTGTGTTTGGCTTCGATATTTGAAAAAACACATTTTTAGCAGAAAAATTTGGTGTTAATTAAGCAGCTTTAATAATTAATAAGACAACACAACATGTAAGTGATGAGTTGTCGCATGGCTTGCACAATTTCAAAAAATATTTTTCAGTGAACAATTATAATCTGCCATTGCTCTGATGACTTATTCAAGTGCATCATGACAAGTGCGCCATCAAAGAAACGTTTCAATATGATGCTATCTTCACTGACAAATGTCGATTACTGATTATGCTAGAATTTAATTTTTGCCATGAGAGCAATTACTTAATAGAAAAACGGACGGAGGTTTTGCAAACGATTTTGAAACATTTATTTTATAATGACTAGATATTTGTTACTCCAATTTGATTAACACTGCTTCACAATTAGGTAAGCCACATACTATTTCAAATTATCAGTACTTGATGTTCATTTTATACATTGCAAAACCCAGAGTTTGAGTGACTCTAAAATATGATGATAAATGTATTTGAAACTTGTAGCGATCCAATATCAGCGCATTTTACGAAAATTTGTACTTTCAAGCAGCTTTTATGATATATGGCCATTACAGTAACAAACCGTTTTTTCATACAAACAATTATCCTTTTATTATTATCCAATAATTATTTTTCACATATTTATATTCGCAGAGTCGGCTCTTTTTGAGATTAAAAATGTTAAAATTTCAAATTTGTGATTGTTACACACACAATAAAAAACAAAAAAAAGAGGTTAAGTGGTCAACAAATAAACCATCAGATCACTCAACTCACCCAACCTCAAAGAGATTTACCGTACTATTTTTAAATTTCCTTCCAAAAGTTTGACGTATTGATAATTTAAATCATTTATCTAGAAATGATGTGATGAGCTCCGACCAATTTGTTTGCCTGTTAAATTAACAATTAAATTATTTTCAATAATGTCAAAGTATTTAAATGCAATTGTTAGACGTCACTTGGTATAATTATATCAAGAGACACATCAATTCCATTTTCACTTGGGTTGGGCGGTGCATTATCGTACAATAATGAGGAAGTCTGGTATGGTGTTTTTTTCCTACAAATCATTCCATAAATGTTAACCATTGTTGGTAATTTACATCAAACTAGGCATTGGTTTTATGGTTTACCGACATCTAAGAACTAAAGTGGCACTTTTTTCGAAAAATTATTGCAATAACATCAATTAACTCGAATTTCAAAACTACATTTGAGAAAAATTTCATTCATCTGTTATTTGCATTCATTATTACTAGAGTTACAAAAGTTCCGGAAAGAAAACCATTGTACAATTCAATTTGTTAACCTAATAAAATTGCTGCGACGTATACATTAATTTTGTTAATTAACTTTTGGCAGTCTGATAGGGGTGTGATACCAGACAATATCAGCACTGACATTCCCCAAAATCGGACTGTCAGATTAACAAATGGAATATCTCGGTACCATATATTTATGTTTCTTAAACTTCTGTTTAAAACTTTGTTTCTACAACTAGATTAAAATAATAATTGTTTCTACAACTAGGTTAAATATATTTAAGAATTGAAAATAACCTTTTATCATTAAATGATATAACTACTTTATACACAATTTGTTAAGACAATTTCGAAATGAGTTACTGTATACAGAGAAATATTCGCCCCCTTTTATTTTCGCCCCTTTTGCCCTCGTTGTCAGCGGGCGAATATAGGCCTGGGCGAATAATATCTCGCAAATATGTCACAAATAATATCTCTGTTAACACAACTGCATCTGGGCAAATTCAAGACGGGGCGAGTGAAGAAGGGCGAAAATAACACAGGGCGAGAATAACCCTATATACAGTATTGTTCCAGGTGGTAAATTTAACGTTTTGGTTTATAACAACACTTGGTCATTACATGTCAAAACTTACTTCAAAGTGAACATCTCAATATACTGTTAAGGATTAATATGTAATGCAGCACATGAATAAAAATAAAACCGAGATGGTAATAGTGAAAACTACTATCAGGGACAAGACGACAATAGTAATATATTCAGTCTTATACCAACTTGTACAAGATCTTCATACAGAGCTTGGTTGACAACATGAGAAAACGTGTTTGCCGTTTATTTTTTAACACAAAAGAATGATCTTAAATCAGCACAAGAGTTCCGCAGGCCACATCGCTCTAAAAGTAAGATTTATTACTTTCAATAATTATGCATGTGGAAAATATGAACACAGATGCACGGGCGGCAATGTTGCTGAACATGACTGGTATGATTACGGCATCCCTATGGTCAGGACATCAGTTACGATTGGGCCAGGGAACAATTGTGTTTTAACCGATGTGAGCTAAAAGGGTGAAAATCTAGCACACACTCAAACTGGTTGGTCCAATTGAATAGAACATTTTAGGAAAGCTGTAAATTAATGATTTTATTACGTAGATTTATGTTAAACTTAAAAGCAGTAATTTTTCTCGATCACATTAGCAATGTTTATATACGACAATTTCGTATTCACACAATAAAACACCTCGATAGGAATTCATAAATATTTGAAAAGGTAATGGGTGATTTCGCTCTCTTTTAGTTTCATCCTGATGTTTATATAATACACTAGCGTTCACCAACAATACTATTGTAAAATATTTGAAAGTCTTTAGGCTAATCAAATATAAATACATGGATATAAACTTTTTATAACACTGAATTTTGTATTAGAAAACGATTCAAATATTATCAATGTGATGCCGATTCTAACGATCGGGGGACGAAACTAAATAGAATGTTTCTGTTTACACTCCGATTGCACATGCGCATTGAATTTTTGTGTAACCCAACAAAATTATTTATTACGAAGAAGTAGGTAATATTATATTGCTTTGCTCCTGTCCGTCTGTCTCTCTGTCGTTCGGTCGGTCCACCAACAGTTTCCGTTCATTTTCTTCGCAGAAGTTGCACATATTAAAATGAAATTTGTTGTACAGATTTATCATAATAATATCTAGGTCAAGTTTGATTAGCTTGTTTTCGACAGAGTTATGTGCCTTGGACTTAGAAACATTCAGAGGTTGCATTGCACATAATGAAATGAAATTTGGTATACAGATATATCATAATAATATCTAGGTCAAGTTCGATTTTGGGTACGATCGAGCCATTTTTGACAGGTTCTGCCCCTTGGACGTTGAAAAATTCCAATTATCTGCAGTTTTCGTTCATTTTCTTCGCAGAGGTTGCACATATTGAAATGAAATTAGTTATGCAGATTTATCATAATAATATCTAGGTCAAGTTTGATTAAGTTTGATTTTGACAGAGTTATGTGCCTTGGACTTGGAAAAAAATTAATTGTTTGGAGTTTCCGTTTATTTTCTTCGCAGAGGTTGCACATATTGAAATGAAATTTGGTATACAGATTTTTCTTAATAATTTTAGGTCAAGTTCTATTTTAGGTACGATCGAGCAATTTTTGACAGAGTAATGTACGTGCCTTGGACTTCCGTTCAGTTTCTTCGCAGATGTTTCCAAGGGAGGAGGGCATAAGTGTTTCAGAAACATATCTTGTTCTTTGAAAAAGGCCGAATCTGTGGTTATAAATTGCTTTATAACTCTCTAAGGAAAACTATTTGTGTCTGTTTGGCCAAAATTCTAGACCAAACAGCTTTAAAATTTTATGTTAGCGCCATTTACATAGAAGAAATCGACTCCTTGATGCGATAGTGGTAAATTAATTCGAAAAGGAAACAATCGTTAAAGAGATATATCAGCAAAATTATTTTTAACAATATTACAAGCAATTCATTTTTTCACACTGGCTTTGTAATTTAATTGTTAGTGGATAATGTTATTACACGGTAAAAGATTCTGGCTTTATATGTAGTACACTTTTAAGATGGGGGGGGGGGGGGGGGGGTTGACTGTCATGTAAAAAATAATTACTTATTTTTTGTATATCCTCTTTACTACTTGATATCTATCGGGCATTCTGATGTATTGTGAGGAGGTTAATTACATTTAAAATTTAAATTTCATAGGTCTCTGTTCTGGTATGAACTGATCGATTATGCGTAAACTACACTTCCATATTTAAATTACCAGAACATATCGCAATGTACATAAATTGCCATTCTGTTTATCCTCTACCGATTTGTAACATACTCAGGTGTCTGTTACGGCCCTTGGACCTCTTGTGTTTATTTTGGGGTTTTGTTTGTTTTTGTTCTTTTCATTTTTTTTTTCTCATTTTAAATTTTTTATGCACTTTCAAATGTCATTTTTATCTAATTGTCGGTGATTAACATAAATTACCCAAATGGGGATCTCACAACATATACACTTATCAAACTCCAAAAATGATATTCATCATATCTACCTTAAAGTTTTAAAAACATGTATGTCTTGTTAAGCTATAAACCCTTATTTAGTGAAGACATTCCATAGATTTTAGCTTTAAAATTTTAGTATTTTTTACATTTATACCTTGCTCTTTTTCGAAAAAGATGAATACAGTCTATAAGTGATTTAGAATTTCAATATTTAAGATTTAAAAATTAAATAGAAATGTTCGGGAAAAGTATCATGGGCGAATGTTAAAGAAAAAATGATCACGCGAATGACTCGACGACCTTAATGAACGAAAATTAAGCACACAGTAATAAAATAGAAACATAAGGTGACATATAGTTTATTATTAATAAAGTTAGCTAGAAGTAAGAATGAGTACGCATGTAGTAGAATTAAAGTAAGATTTTAAAAAATAAGAATGATGCATGCCATGGCGTCAAATATGCCTTCCACAACAAAGTAGAAATATTGCGAATGAGATCGATAACTTTTATTTTCAAATGATACGAAAATGAAAGAAGTGAATTAGAATGTTTGTTTTTCTTGCCAATTATTTTAAAGACACTAAATTATTTTCATGGATTGACTAAATGTGACCATGCCACCCGATGAAGCACATTGAATGTATCACATGACAATATCTCGATCGTTGTTTACTGCCGTCGGAACCGTTTACTAAACGTAACGACATACGGAACAGGCACAGGTTTTGGCGGACTTGAACGTCACTTCGCGCAGCCCATCTGCGCACCTCACCGACACTGTTATCTGAAAAAAGGAGAAACATGAGTTAAACAATATTAGGTAGTTATTTTTCTAGGTATATGTCGGCTTTACAATTTACAAAGACCTTAGGTCCTTACGAAAACCCCTAACTGGATATAAGTTCAATAATGTAAAACTCAATTTTATTTAATTTCATCTATAGAATGTAAATTTATGTAAGAAGTTTATACAGTAAGTATAAACTTGTAAGAAACATTAGCGAATAGTTTTCGTCATTTTTTTTTTTTTTTTTTTTTTGCTTACATCGTGAGTTTCTTCAATTCCACAGCATTCTGCCCGTGACGTCAGGATATGTCTAGTGTTTGCGGACAAAGTTCTTTGTGACGAGGGGATGGCGTAAGACTCGCAGAATCCTCTACAAGCATTGGTTGTAACATTAAATTCTAAACAGCCAGGTATCTGTACCGTTCTAGTGTGACCTGAAACAAATTCATATGACAATCAATACAAGAGCTACTAGATTGAGTGTTTCCATTAAGATAGGTTTTAATTGACTTGATGTGAGTACCCTGGTTTCGCTAAATGTGTTGTTTATGATTATTTTTTTATTGTCGATTTTATCAGTCACTGAAATTCAGTCATCGAGAGAGTAATATCCTTTCATACTGTCGAGGTACCCGGATATAACAAATAAAGCAAAAAAGTCGCACGAAAAGAGGCTAGGACAACTGCAAGTGAGCGATAACCCATATGAAAGCTGTAAAATTGATGGTTGAATTTAATTGCAATTTTTTACTCTTTACAAACTATTATAATCTTTCTGGAATTGACTCGAAATAAAATGTAAATTTTGCAACACGTCATCTGAAATGTACTAAAAGTTTTTGTGAATAAACAATAAGAACACACCATAACCTGACGTATTGACTGATGTAATAACTAAAATGGTCCCAGACGTAGTTTTTATGAATTTGTTGTTCCAGTTTTGAAAAATATTTTGTGGATAATCAAGGAGAAACTGACACAAGACGTCAAACTGACATAAAGTTCTCATAATAATCTCAAAAGAATTGTTCATGCAATTTAGATGTTTTGACAACACTTGTTTATTATAAAGAGAACCAAGTAAAGGAAACCTTAGGGGAGGGGGGATTATCATTATTTAAATTTTTAAAAACCCATTTATTTAAATAAGTCAAAAAGTAAATCTTCCATTCATTGCATATCTGCTCAAAATTATCAAAAAGAAGAATTTAATATCGGGTAATATAATTGAAAACCGTTACTTCTAAATCTCTGGTAACCATGGAAACAACATTAAATAGGCATTGTCCGTGCTGTGAGCCATTGATATTTACACTGGAGTATCTCGGGTAAAGACTAATTGCTTAATACCATGAAGTATCCAAATTAACACAAGGACTTACAATGTTTCAATTCCAAATGCCATCAGGAATATCAAGAGAACATTTATAAATGCTGCTAGACTCCGAACATTGGATATCTTGCCACATTTTTAACATAATGGTTTCTTTGTAGTTTTGTTTTAATTTTTTTTAATGTAGAGATGTACATGATGCTTTTTTTTTTGTCAAAAGAAAGGCTATCGAGAAGCTTACAGTCTGAAGCTCTTTATTTAAAACAACGAGCCATTTACTCTGTACCAGTTATATAGTGCGTTTTTGTCATATCGGTGTTTAAATCTTGTATTTTTTGGATGGTGTTAGTACACATACTTCAGTACTATACTGTCAATTAGTGTATTTTTTCAGAAATGTAATTTTTTGCAATAAGCAGCATTTATGTCCAATGACAATGTTAAATTGAGTTATTGAAGCATATTGTGTCTAGTGGGTTTTTTTTTTTTACAAAGATAACGCGATTTCTAGCTTGTATTGTACAATTATGCAATCAACTTTTGTGCGAGAACTTAAAGTTCAAATAATCTTGGTTTACTACCAAGTTGAGTTTTATAAATAAATAGTCATTATTTACTGTCTGGGAAATTGTTTTAAACAGTTCTCTTTTTTTTTCTCCAGTGTTCTTTATTTTCAGGTATATGTCATGTTAAGCAAACTTTGTGATTAGTTTACAGATGACATTGCCTCTGCGTGTTTAATAGGTAAACAGTGAAGCCCGATCGGTGCAAACAGTTGAGGGAATACGACAGGGTGGATTCACGATTAGCGGAAAAGATCGCTCTACACCAGGGAGATCAAACACGAATTGCCCATATTCATTATCCTCAATTAGAGGGTCAAGCTTTAGTTCTCAGAAAACATCATTAAGTCACTTGTAAAGGTACATTAGAACTTTGATAACGGGACAAATACACTCCTTTTTAATCATACTGGATTATTTCGAGGATTGACCTTTAAGAAAATCTTTCGGTCAGATGAGATACTTGATCACAACTTTGTTTATATCTTTTGTTTTTAAATTAATGCTTGAATTTTATATTATATATAAATAAAATCAATATTAATAAAACAAAACGAAGACCCTTCCCCCCCCCCCCCCTCCCCATGTCATACATATAGTATGTGATGTCAGATTTTATTTTCAACCTTACTATAACCGAATTAGTTTTAATGATCATTCTGGCTATATTTTTGAATTTATAGATAGGATTTATCATTTATCAGACGTATCGATAGAGTCAATACTGCCAATTTGTCAGGTTGTTTGTTCTGTGCCTTCAAAGTGGTGCTCTTATTTCGGAGAAAAATAAATTGATGACACCCTATTCAAAAATAATGAATGTAAATTTCTATCTATTCAATAATTAACTACAGAAAATAAGTTTCTCCTCGTGTGACGTCATAAAACCTAAACAAAAGTACAAAATCTCATGAAAATATATTTCCGGTTTACGACTGGACCAATGTTTACAAGTTATGAAAACTCTGCTTAATAAAACGAAATAACTTAGCTTATTTAACCCACAGACAAATACAAATGATAAACCTTCTATAATGAGCAAATTCATGGTACAATGGGAAGATTATACACTTTTCATGTATATTTTTTTTCTGTTCCGTTTTACTATATAGTTTTTTCTTGTGTTTTAACTGTACTAATATCATACTCTACTGTACTAAAATGTACCAATTTTTTAGGGAGGGATATTCTTATTAAGTCAGAGATTGTTAGAGGGCGTCCACAATCAGATTGACGGGGTCATTACGCAATATTCAAGTCTCTTGATCAGGTGAGCGCGTGCCAGTGTACGTCAGTCACGTAAAGTTTCGGGTATTCACACAAAGGTAATGTAAATTAACAGGCCCGTAGCATCGGGGGAGGGGGGCAGACATAACCTAAATGCTGACTATGCCAATTTTAAAAATATAAAACCGTGAGGGGTAGGGGGTGTTTATCAATGTATGGCATCTAAATGTTTTGATTATGTTTAGGTCACTATTATTTTTTTTAACATTGTCTTAAAAGGGGTGGGAACAGATCGTTTAACAGTCATAATGTCCATTTATGTCCCTTGCCTTTTCGGTGCTATGTGCCTAAATGTATACGTGTTATCGTATGTTTCGTTTAATGAACAGAGTAAACTCCACTTTAAACTCCACTTTTAAGGAGTGTAAGGAGAGAGGAGAAGTGCACAGGTTAGTAATGATATCTATATAATATTTACAGTTAGGTGTTGAAACTCAAGGAAAGAATGATATTGTTAATATGAGACGATCGAGGATGATTTAGACAACGAAATTGAGTCCGATTTGTTATATTATAAGCATTGTATACTGTCACAGTGTACTCACTCCTTCCCATCGATATTCATGCCCATCAATGTTTGAAGATGAAGACAAAGACAATGTTACCAAATAATGAGCACCATACACGCGATTTGTTCTAAATTTGAAAGTGAAAGGTAGGGGGTAGGCTTTTTTTATTGTTTCAGCTATCGAAAGAGAAGTAAATTTTCTAAAGATAATTAAGGTTGTCTTGATGTCGTCATCAGCGGATTCAACTCCACGAAAGGAAGTAAATCCAGCAGGGAAGATGAATCGGTTCGAATCATAATAAAATCACTGTATCAACATTATTGACATAATAATTTGTTTTATTCACAAGATATTGAAGGTTTGACAATTAAACTGACTTTGATTTATTGATAAGAGATAACTAATTAGTTACACTCATAAACTTGACACATTCACTTACCCATTCTGTAGCAACCAGCTTTCTGTAATGTCCGTGGATCGAAGGAACACAACACAAATTGTACAAAAAGAAGAAATATCCACACACAGTTAAAACTCATTTTTTGGTCTTTCCTCAGGTTGCATACCCAGCATGCATAGGTCCATATTCCTTAATAAATACCTGCTAACAAGTTTTATTGTGGCGATCCACCCGTGTAACAGTGTGATAACAGAAGCCGGGATTGACGTGTAGGGACAAACAACTACACCTCCACAGTCCCTTGTCTGCTGATTGATTTCGTCACCGGAAGACTTCCCTCAACAGCCAGTGTGATGGCTATGATAGAGAGCGCGCCATCTCGTGCTGCTGCTGGTTCAGCGAATGATTATTGCTCATCTTTGACAAAACTTTGATGCTGTAGAACCTCATTGCAAATTTGAAGTAATATGGTTTATAACGTCCAAATTAATATAATACTATGAGATTTAAAAAAACACAATTTCATTGAGGATTTGGATACACAAAATGGTATATAACTGTACAATGCATACGCAAATTATTTAAAATTTAATATTTCATATTTCACAAAATAAATAGACATAGAATTGTTTGGGTTCACATTAGTGCCATTTTAATATTGTGTTTCGGTGCAGAATATAAAAATATAAAAAATGAAAACTATTTTTTCTTAAAATAAGCAATTTGTTGCATCTTAGATAAAAGCACAATAAAACAATCTTTTATCATGTGAAAGATGTAGTTTAGAGACTAAAATTTTACAGCTTTCTTAGTCTAGAGAAGGAGCATTAAATCGGTCAAGTCTTGTTTCATCAAAGAATGTACTATTAACCGAATGCAAAAATAAATCGCATTTCTAAATTTGAACGTATTTATAAAGTTGTGGATAATGGTCTTGTTTTGACTGATGAGACTGATAGCGCTTATTCTTATCGGGACGGTATGTCCTCTCCTAATCCCTGTCTAAACAACGCCAGGCTGCACGTTCACAGGGAGTTGTCACCCAAAGAAGAAGGAACTCCTTATTTGGTAAGTCACGTTAAAGGTATTCACGGAACAAAAGACTTCCGGTGACATTTCTGAAAAATATCGAGCTCGAAAGTCATATTTGATTCTGCGTTTATTTTGTTTTCTAAACAATCAAACTAAAAATATGAAATTGATTTTAAGAATTAAAATATATTTTAACAAAAATATTTTAATCTGTAATGTTTCCTTCATCTCTCTCTCTTTCTCTCTCTCTCCTGCGTGTTTGGGATATATTTTCCTTCTTTATCTGGCTTACAGTTTTACAATTACGTTTGATATATTCTGTAGAACTGAACATGCTGTAAATAATATACAGGAACGAGTTAAAGTCAAAGAAAATTCATCACATTTATGCAAATTACCGTTAATGCTAGCATAATATTGTACATTTTATAATAGCACCACTAGAGCACCTGATCCTACCTCTATCTTTTTAGTGGTCCGTGTTGCTCTGCTTTGAATTTGTATTTTGTTTAAGGATTTTAGAGGTGGTTGACAGTTTGTTATTGTCATTTTTCACTATATAAGCATCTATACTTATAAATTAAGACATTTTGCCAATAAACTATAAAATGCCTGCACCAGAGTAACTGCTTACACCTTTGCTATTTCAACACGTGTGATATGATGTCCATAAACTATAATTTGAATTTTACCTGATAAGTAATTATTGTAAAATTAATCAAAACCCTACTTTTAATTTCGATAAGCCAGCCCGAAATAGCAAAAATGAGAGTATGGTGGTGGACATGCTTTGGCGGATCCAGGTAATTGGGAGTTTACTTGCAATGAAATGATATTGAATGATTACGTTAAGAGTGAATATATTTACTGGGAACTTACAGTATACATAGGAATTAAGATTTGACAAATGTTGAATAAATAAAATAAGGCAATTCGTTTCTTGAATGCGCGATTTTAGTTTTGATGGATAAAACTCTTGCGAAGGACGATCTCTGGTGAGAGAATGGGATAGAACTTTCCAGAACAGAATAACCAAGAACGCGGGTTGACTATTTAACGTCATGGCGAAAAATGTAGGAAGAGTTTATCATGCATCGCGGGTAGATATCTTGTATCGGATAAGATAATAAATAAAATGGAACAATTTATATAATGCGATTTTAGATTTGATGGAAAGAACTTTCCAGAACGGGGTGCCCAGGAACGCGGAGTGACTAATTTACATCATGCCGGAAAGTGTAGGGTGAGTTAACCATCGGGCAGATACTTTGGATCTAACAACATTGGTTTAAAATATACAAATAAATATGCATACACTAGCGTTTTCTTAATTTCATAGATTTTTATACCACGACAGATTGGTATTAAACCTTGTGTTCTACGTCTATATCTTTATATATGCATAAATTGGGCAAGATGAATGAGTGGGGGTTGACCCCCCTCCCCAATTGTTTTTTTCAAAACAGTCTTTTATCTGAACTTCCGATTTGGGACAGTAATAAAAATTAAAATAAAATTTGACCTAAAGAAGAAAATTTAGAGATACGACGCATTAAATACCCACTTGTTTGGAATAAAAAAAAATCTTTTTTTCAGTCAGCTGCAACAAAGAGAATTAAGGCCACGTGCATGTATATATCCCTGTTCGCTCCTCTAAATTTCCAGCCATGCAGTTGGTTTTTTATTTCAGTTTTGAAGAATAGGTTAAGAAATCAATTAAGAAAAATTCTGACACAGTATATTATACAAAAATGAACAGAAAATATGGTTCAACATATTAAAATTGTATCATATTAATGTGTAAAGTGTTAATTCCTGCGCTTGCGTATGATATCATCTAGTAAGTATATAACTTTAATAAAAGGCCCATGGGCCTTTTGCTCACCTCTTCTTAAGAAAGTTAGTGTATCCCTACTGATTTTGTAACATTAAACTCTTAGGAAGGAACGGTTGGGGGTAAGTGGTACACACTTTGGGAGAAAATAAATTTATGTGTTGATGACAAGAATGCCCGAAAGTAATCATTCCATTTTTAAAACAAATCATGTAATTTGAACATGTTAATATACAGCGTTTCTACCAAGTAATCTTGCAAAATTATTTCCTTGCATTGAATTGCACGGAATAACTTGATCATTGTGGGCGTGCATGTTACAAATAGTTGATGATGACGGTTTTAGCCCGTTTGAAAAAAAAAACCCTCAAATTAATATTTTATTGGAGAGTGGTCCTAACTTAATATTCTAAAGGCCTTAAAGGAGTTTCTCAACACAAAACATCAAATCGTTTCACCAGACGAAACACCCTATCGATATGATTTCAAAACATAAATATCTTTATAGTACAACGACAGTGTATTTCAATACGCAATACCGTAGTTTTCCCGAACTTAACTCCTCTGAGAACAATCCCATAAAAATGTTGGCCCTGATGTTGAGGTAGGTTTTCAATGTAAGGATTTAAGCCTTTTCCCAAAATAACGTAAATTAGCTTTCTAAATATATTAACATTTCTAAAACATCAAGGCGAATATTTAATTTTTTTAAAAAAAGCAATTGTTGTAGGTATTATTGATGCATTAAAAAATTTGGGTCAAATGATACCGAGCAGTCAGAGTTTCTATCATTAAAAAAATGTGTACTAGGTTGGCAAAAGAATCGGAACAAGAAGTTTTAAATCATCTTTTGTCTTAGTTCAACAAATGAATAATGTTATATGATTATACATTGTAATATATTTCAATATCAAAACCGAAAAACCCCAGTTTAAACTACATCTATTTATTTATTCTCGAGGGACGATAGTTGCTATATTTATTACCCTCCCCCCGTCCCCCTCCCCCGGCAAACGAAGTTTGGGGAATATATACGAATCACCTTGTACATCTGTCTGTCTGTGCAAAATTCGTGTCCGGTCCATATCTTTCTTATGGAGAATCAAAGGAAATCACACAAATATTAATTATGACCTGCGGGTGTGTCATGACCTTGGCCCAAGGTCATTTGGACAAGGTCAAGGTCCCTGGCAGGAAAAGTACAAAATTCGTGTCTGGTCCATATCATTTTTATGGAGAAACATCGAAAGTTCTTACTTCACAAAGTTTGCTTATGACCTGAGGATGTATAACGATGTTTTCCCAAGGACATTTTAGTAAGTTCAATGTCATTGGAAGAAAAAGTTCATAATCTTTGTCTGTTTTATACTGTTCTTAAGGAGAAACATTGGAAGTTTCTATTTCATATAAAGATTGTTTATGACCCGAGGATGTGTCAGAACTTTACCCATCGTCAGTTGTGCAAGTACTGTTTGATTCATTTCCATAGACGCTGTTTTAAATACTAATGATACTAAATTCAATGTTATCATTACCTAGTATAAAAAAATCAGCTGTTTTAAAGCTTCGTATTAAGTAAATGACTATTTATAAAATAATGGTTTGGAGACTTCCCCTGCTACCTGCAAACTAATGAATGGAGATATTTTAATGCATGTAAAAAACGGCTTGGCGCAAGTGAAAGATCCCATGGGTACCAATTGTATCCCATTGTTAGCAGACCTAGTTTTGTATTCAAATAAAGCAGAATTAATTCAAAAACTTTTACGTGAAAAAATATATCACTCGCTGTGGCCTTCAACTCAACACACAGGTATATCGACGACGTATTATCAATTAACAATTGTTACTTCCACACTTACGTCGACTCGATATATCCCAGTGAACGTGAAATAAAAGATACCACACAGTCTGCGTCATCTGTTTCATATTTGGATATGTTACTGGAAATGGACATTGATGGTAACCTAACAACAAAACTTTATGATAAACGTGATGACTTCAATTTTTCTATTGTCAACTTTCCTTACTTATGATGCTTACTCCTCCATGGCACCTGATCCTACTTCTATTTTTAAGAGGTCCGTGTTTGCTCTGCTCCTGTTCTGTAATTTTCTCTTGGACTTTTGAATTTGAACACTGTTCGTTATCTTCATCGCCTGCATATGGTGTTTTTGTCTCTCAGTTAATTCAATACGCAAGGGCATGCTCTTCGTCTGACACTTTCTACGGCGAGGCAAGCTACTGACAAACAAGTTGATAAAACAGGACTATCAACAGTCTCGTTTGAAGTTTTCGTTAGTTCTATGGTCGATACAACGACTTTGTAAGCAAATACAATTTTCCACTGGGTCGCATGCTGACTGGCATTTTATACTAATTGTTAGACCATTATTAATCATTATTAATCATCTTACTTTTCCGTCTTTTCCGTCTTTCCCGATTACAACAAAGAGCACACGGCGGGTGTGACCGGTCAGCAGAGGATGCTCACTCCTCAATGGCACCTGATCCTACCTCTTTTTTTTTAAGAGGTCCGTGTTTGCTCTGCTCCTGTTTTGTAGTTTTCCTTTGGACATTTGAATTTGAACACTGTTCGTTATCACCACATATCATCAATACAATCTTAGTATATTTAGCGTGAAACTGGGAGATAAAATAAGTACCAATATGAATCATGCTGGGGAAACCTACCAATTTACCCAATGTTGTGTAAATCGAGCTTAAAAAGTAAAAATGCTCCTATTTTCAATGATGAGGCGAAATGTTTTGATAATATTAAAAAAAAACGAATTATTTATATGAACCCCCAGGAAGAACTGCAAAATACATAATAATAGAAGGATTTTTCATAAAAATATTTTTGATTTAATATCATTAATCACGTGCACCGATGCGGTTTATATAGATCATATGATGTGTTAGGATACGCACGTCACGTGCTTAAGAAGAACGTATGACGACACAAACATATCAAATATAGTGTTGGATATCGCTGTTAATTTATGTTAAAAAGATTTAAAGAAAATCGCTCGGTTAACGTATTTTTCAATAATTAAAACAGTATCGTTTTCCGATATAAATTTAGCTTCGGGCAGCCTTAACATAGCTGCATACATTGTTTTCTAATACATAAATGCTTGAGTTATGATTTTTTTCTTAGCGGGGGGTTTTAATTTTGAGCTTGCTCACAGTACCTCTAGTTTGATCTAAAACAAAAAAAAAAGAACCATGACATGACGTTCACCTAATTAAATACTAATTAAATAATTAATTATTAACCTTGAGTTGGATTTATTAAATGACAATTTAATAATTATATGATAAAGCGAAACCCATTGTTAGAGTAAAATATAATACTCAACAGACAATTAATAATTTTGACCTCTAAAGTATGAAATCCAAACGGTTCTGACTCCTCCAAATGTGTTGCAACCAGTTATATCTGTAAATGCAACGTTAAGACTTTTTAAATATTGTGTGTGGACAATAAATCTTAATTTCTAATGTTATACTCTTACATTATGAACATTTGTGGAAAAAGTCGGATACAACATTTAAACAACGCACTTAGTTAGCACACAAGACAATAGGTAATCCTTTATAACTTATATAACAAGGCCTTTTAGGTTATTGGTTCTATATCACCAAAATGTAAAGCAAATTTGTTTTCTTATCGGTTGTTAAAATATTCAAAACTAAATATATAATTAGAAAGTGTGCCTTTGCAAACTTGTATTATAACATTATCATTATCAAATAAATTTAATTCGAAATAATTAAATTTAGAACTGTATATTACGACTAAACCATCTTATTGGCCATCTTCTTTTTTTATATAACATTGTATATTCTTATGCCACGTGCCGTCAAAATTAAACATTACGTAGCTTCAAGTCGGATGATAGACTTTGATGAAAAATGTAATTTACATTCAGTTGAAAAGTCTCGACATACATGTATAATTGTGAAGCATTATACGCTGTTTTATAAATTTTTTTTAATCAATTTATATGAATATGTTCGTAAATGAAATATCTGTTTGTTTAGTTTTAAACTTTTTTCCATGCGTAAAATTGTTGACATCTCGTAGTAAATGTGTTGTGCGGCTCACAACTATGATGTTGATGAAAAAGATCGAAAGTTTCACAAAAGACGCGGTAAAACTTGCATGTGATAAAAAGAATCTCATTATTTGTGATGGTATATGATTTTTATCCAACTCGTTCTGTATTTTTTACCCCTTCACCAGGGCTCGGGGTTAGAAAACGCACAATTGGGATAAAAATCATATACCATATCAAGTCATAAGGGATCCAAATTATATAGGTAAATGGTGTTTATCTAATCAGTGTTCAAGTTATTTAAGTTTAGAGAAAAAAAATTGAAAGGGGTTATGATATATTGTCTCTAATCAGGAAGTAACTGGCCACATTGCTGACCTGAATTTTATGTGTTCATTTTATATTTTCTTATCAGCCACCCGAATTCTTACTGTTGCCAAACCTTGCCCTTGTTGTCCCGATTTAGTCAGCATTTAACCTATATACCTCTTTAGGTCCTTGTTTTCGGGATTTATTCCCATTTTTACCTCACCTGAGCTGAAAGCTCAAGTGAGCTTTTCTGATCACTTTTTGTCCGGCGTCCGTCCGTCTGTCCGTCTGTCTGTCTGTCCGTAAACTTTTTACATTTTCGACTTCTCCAGAACCACTGGGCGATTTCAACCAAACTTGGCACAAAGCATCCTTATGTAAAGGGGATTCAAATTTGTTAAAATGAAGGGCCACATCCTCTTTCAAGGTGAGATAATTAAAAATCATTGAAAATTTGTTGGTATTTTTCAAAAATCTTCTTCTCAAACACCATTTGGCCAGAAAAGCTGAAACTTCAAGTTTGTTCAAATCATGATCCCTGGGGGTAGGGTGGGGCCACAATGGGGGGGGGGGGGGGTGAATTTTTTACATAGGAATATATAGAGTAAATCTTTAAAAATCTTCTTCTCTGAAACTGATCAGCCAGAAAGCTGATACGTGTGTGGAAGCATCCTCAGTTAGTGTAGATTCAAGTTTATTCAAATCATGATCCCCGTGGGTAGGGTGGGGCCACAATGGGGTGGTCAAATTTTACATAGGAATATACAGAGTCATTCTTTACAAATCTTCTTCTCTGAAACTGATCAGCCAGAAAAGCTGTAACTTGTGTGGAAGCATCCTCAGGTAGTGTAGATTCAAGTTTGTTCAAATCATGATCCCCGGGGGTAGGGTGGGACCACAATGGGGGGTCGAATTTTTACATAGGAATATATAGAGTAAATCTTTAAAAATCTTCTTCTCAAAAACCATTCGGCCAGAAAAGCTGAAACTGGTGTGGAAGCATCCTCAGGTAGTGTAGATTCAAGTTTGTTCAAATCATGATCCCTGGGGGTAGGATGGGGCCACAATGGGGGTTCGAATTTTTTTACATAGGAATATATAGAGTAAATCTTTAAAGATCTTCTTCTCTGCAACTGATCAGCTAGGAAAGCTGAAACTTGTGTGGAAGCATCCTTAGGTAGTGTAGATTCAAGTTTGTTCAAATCATGATCCCCGGGTGTAGGGTGGGGCCACAATGGGGGGTTGAAATTTTACATAGGAATATATAGAGTAAATCTTTGAAAATCTTCTTCTTATAAGCCATTTGACCAGAAAAGCTGAAACTTGTGTGGAAGCATCCTCAGGTAATGTAGATTCAAGTTTGTTCAAATCATGATCCCTGTGGGTAGGGTGGGCCCACAATGGGGAGTTGAATTTTTACATAGGAATATATAGAGTAAATCTTGAAAAATCTTCTTCTCAAAACCCATTAGGCCAGAAAAGCTGAAATTTGTGTGGAAGCATCCTCAGGTAGTGTAGATTCAAGTTTGTTCAAATCATGATCCCTGGGGTTAGGGTGGGGCCACAATGGGGGGGGGGGGGGTGAATTTTTTACATAGGAATATATAGAGTAAATCTTTAAAAATCTTCTTCTCTGAAACTGATCAGCCAGAAAGCTGATACGTGTGTGGAAGCATCCTCAGTTAGTGTAGATTCAAGTTTATTCAAATCATGATCCCCGTGGGTAGGGTGGGGCCACAATGGGGAGGTCAAATTTTACATAGGAATATACAGAGTCATTCTTTACAAATCTTCTTCTCTGAAACTGATCAGCCAGAAAAGCTGTAACTTGTGTGGAAGCATCCTCAGGTAATGTAGATTTAAGTTTATTCAAATCATGATCCCTGTGGGTAGGGTGGGCCCACAATGGGGAGTTGAATTTTTACATAGGAATATATAGAGTAAATCTTGAAAAATATTCTTCTCAAAACCCATTAGGCCAGAAAAGCTGAAATTTGTGTGGAAGCATCCTCAGGTAGTGTAGATTCAAGTTTGTTCAAATCATGATCCCTGGGGGTAGGATGGGGCCACAATGGGGGGGGGGGGTGAATTTTTTACATAGGAATATATAGAGTAAATCTTTAAAAATCTTCTTCTCTGAAACTGATCAGCCAGAAAGCTGATACGTGTGTGGAAGCATCCTCAGTTAGTGTAGATTCAAGTTTATTCAAATCATGATCCCCGTGGGTAGGGTGGGGCCACAATGGGGTGGTCAAATTTTACATAGGAATATACAGAGTCATTCTTTACAAATCTTCTTCTCTGAAACTGATCAGCCAGAAAAGCTGTAACTTGTGTGGAAGCATCCTCAGGTAATGTAGATTCAAGTTTGTTCAAATCATGATCCCTGTGGGTAGGGTGGGCCCACAATGGGGAGTTGAATTTTTACATAGGAATATATAGAGTAAATCTTGAAAAATCTTCTTCTCAAAACCCATTAGGCCAGAAAAGCTGAAATTTGTGTGGAAGCATCCTCAGGTAGTGTAGATTCAAGTTTGTTCAAATCATGATCCCTGGGGGTAGGGTGGGGCCACAATGGGGGGGGGGGTGAATTTTTTACATAGGAATATATAGAGTAAATCTTTAAAAATCTTCTTCTCTGAAACTGATCAGCCAGAAAGCTGATACGTGTGTGGAAGCATCCTCAGTTAGTGTAGATTCAAGTTTATTCAAATCATGATCCCCGTGGGTAGGGTGGGGCCACAATGGGGTGGTCAAATTTTACATAGGAATATACAGAGTCATTCTTTACAAATCTTCTTCTCTGAAACTGATCAGCCAGAAAAGCTGTAACTTGTGTGGAAGCATCCTCAGGTAATGTAGATTTAAGTTTATTCAAATCATGATCCCTGTGGGTAGGGTGGGCCCACAATCGGGAGTTGAATTTTTACATAGGAATATATAGAGTAAATCTTGAAAAATCTTCTTCTCAAAACCCATTAGGCCAGAAAAGCTGAAATTTGTGTGGAAGCACCCTCAGGTAGTGTAGATTCAAGTTTGTTTAAATCATGATCCCTGGGGGTAGGGTGGGACCACAATGGGGGGGGGGGGTGAATTTTTTACATAGGAATATATAGAGTAAATCTTTAAAAATCTTCTTCTCTGAAACTGATCAGCCAGAAAGCTGATACGTGTGTGGAAACATCCTCAGTTAGTGTAGATTCAAGTTTATTCAAATCATGATCCCCGTGGGTAGGGTGGGGCCACAATGGGGAGGTCAAATTTTACATAGGAATATACAGAGTCATTCTTTACAAATCTTCTTCTCTGAAACTGATCAGCCAGAAAAGCTGTAACTTGTGTGGAAGCATCCTCAGGTAATGTAGATTTAAGTTTATTCAAATCACGATCCCTGTGGGTAGGGTGGGCCCACAATCGGGAGTTGAATTTTTACATAGGAATATATAGAGTAAATCTTGAAAAATCTTCTTCTCAAAACCCATTAGGCCAGAAAAGCTGAAATTTGTGTGGAAGCACCCTCAGGTAGTGTAGATTCAAGTTTGTTTAAATCATGATCCCTGGGGGTAGGATGGGGCCACAATGGGGGGTCGAATTTTTACATAGGAATATATAGAGAAAAATCTTGAAAAATCTTCTCAGAAACAAATTGGGCAAAAAAGCTGCAACTTGTCTGGAGGCATCCTCAGGTAGGGAAAATTTAAATTATTCAGATTATGATCCCTGTGGGTAGGGTGGGGCCACAATCTGGGGGGGGGGGGTGTCAAATTATTACATAGGAATATATAGGGGAAAACTTTCTAAAACAAAAATTGTCTAGAAAAGCTTTAGTCAGTTCAGTCTTCAAATAGTCTAGATTAAAATTTGTCAAAATCATATTCTTCAGGAGTAGGGTTGGGCCACATGGGAGGGGGGGGGGGGGGGTCCAATTTTTCAAAGGAAAACATTTAAATTGTTCACAAAAATTCAAATGGTTTTTATATATGGTTTTACTTATATGCAAGCATTTTGACATATTGTTGATTCTTTAAAATTGTTTAGACTCTGGCCCCTGGACAATTCTTGGACCTCAAAAGGGGTTCAAAGTTTGATGTAGGTTTATAGTCCATATATAAACAGTTGTTTAGGTCTGATCATCTTCTCGAGAACTGCAATGCTCAATATGTGATATGACTGTAAAATCATCCTGTTACAAAGGGGGTCAATGATAAACATAAGAATATGCAGGGTAATTTTTTTTTTATATACAGGATCTATTATACGACATTGTTCAGATATTTTGTATATGACTCTATAAAGCTGATTTTATTATGTCTGTTGTTGCTCAGGTGAGCGATGTGGCCCATGGGCCTCTTGTTAAATAAATTTTAAAACTTGTCATCGGTTCGAATACCACACCTCTTACAAACAACCTGTAATCAAATGTTTGGATTCCAGCATTGCAGATTTACGGCTGTATTTCAAAGGGTTGTTTATTTATACATTGGGGCGAAAATTTAATAAGTCCAGGGGTCATTAATATTTTCAAAGGGTTTTTTATTGATACATTGGGGCGAAATAATAAGTCCAGGGGTAATTAATATTTCAAAGGGTTGTTTATTTATACATTGGGGCGAAATAATAAGTCCAGGGGTCATTAATATTTAAAAGATTTGAGTCGGTTTTTTCGTAGCAGGATGCTTCTTAAATTATGTCACAAGGTGGAACATTGAAGTTTGTTCTATGTGTATCTAAATAGAAATATTCTTATACAAAACTTTTCACTCTAGGGCCTCATAATTTGTCTAGTGGTAGAAATAAACATTTTGAATCTACTCAATATCGAAAACCTTCCATAGTATAACAAAAACTGTAGAAAAGTATTTTAGGAGAATGTCTTCTAAATAATTTCAATTTTACAATCTCTTGGACTATTGCAGTTGGCTATTAGTCTGGAAGGCAAAGTCTTAAAAATGAATTATCTACAAGATATTAACGGACGTCAAAACGATCACAATTATTATCAAAAACTCGAGCTTATTAATTATGAGAAAATATTTCCTATATAATTCTATAGAGACCGTTGCTCCCCTCCAGTTGTTAGTTTGCTTGGTTTCTATGTCAAGGTTAATTTAAATTATTTATTCACTTGTAGAATACCTATTGATCAATTGCCAAATCATCAAATTATACACAACACCATGGACATCAAAAGTTTGGTTGAGAATGAGAAATATATGTTGACGAATATTCTCTGTGGTTAAAAGACAAAGTTCTATATGTAGCTGTAGTACTTTTAATTCATAGGCATTAACTTGGACAGTTCTCAAAGAGGTCTCTTTGCATACATTACTTATGAAATAACTTTGCTTTTCAAATTCCTGGGAGTATATTTCAAAAATCTAGAAATTCAAACTCAACCATATTTTTTTTTCATTCTCTACTCATAGGCCATTAATTAAACAATATTGGAAATGGCGTGTTCATAATTTCCATTACATAATCCCAGGGTTATTTTATAAATGGTTCTGCAACTGGATCTGTAAATAACTTGCTATGACGGTTCCAGACAAACAAACTATAATACTAATATATCGTGAAAACATTCTTAAATAGCTGAGTATTAATTTGTCTGTTAATTTTTTTTATTTTTTTAAGCATTCAGGAAACTGTTTTATAATAGAACTGTGCTAGCAAATTATTCTTTACAATAGATGTTAGGATTTATGTGGTAATACGTGTACATGTGTCCTTAATTAAGGACGTGAGTGCTGTGCATTGGAGAGGACATATCGTTCTATTATTCAACAGGAAGTATAACACACCCATGATTGTACATATTTTAACCCATGTAAAGGATGACTAGAAAGACCAAATCTTGAGTAAACACTGGTTCCAAACAATTAAAGACAACAATGCTGCTGACCATTTGGGATTCAAGGTGCTGCCATAGAAGAGTAATGGCCAGGGAATTATTATCAATGCTGATGAATCGATGCTGACGATATTAGATGGTTTTAAAACATTAACATGACAGAAACCGACGAAAGATGTCTTCTGGTCTTTTGGAATAGAAAAAGGGAGATATTAGATAATTCTGTAGGAAAATCAGTTTTCAGTTAAGGACGACGGACCCAATTCGCTTTGCACAGATATATCGCGCGCCTAATTAAAAGGAGTGATTGTTACGAACATCAACTTTTCAATATCACATCACAATCACTAAAACTCAATGAAAAATTGGTTATGACGCAATATATAGCTGTTCTACTTCATCAATACACGCTTTGTGTAGTGCAAATATTGAAGAAAAATAACGAAACACTGCCCTTTGGCATGTGCCCCCGTAAAAATGAAGTCGATGACATGGCCATTTTTTAAATGATATTAATAAAACATCATCATATAAAGATCATATTTTAATTTGGATAGACAATCTATTGCAGATCTCTTTTTAAATTATTTTTTTCTCTCGCAAGAACGCTTTTCCCCATTATGTCAAATTGAAAAAGAGAAGTAATACACAATTTTTTGGAAATGGTCGCTACTAAAAATCTAATTCGATTTTTATGTTAATGTTTGATTGATTTTGATATATCTTTAGTAACTCCAACTCATAAAATTTTCATGAAAATCAGTATTGTAGAAGTGAATTAAGGCCGTCGTCCTGAAATGTAAATCTTCTTTTTAAACGTTTTTGAACAAATTTTGGCATTAAAGGGAAGATAATGTTAACAAAAAGATTTGATTTATTTTGAACATAACTCTTTTTTATCCAATCAGGAATATATTCTGTAAAAATTTTAATGCCAAAAACTTCGTGTCACATTTTACTTAAGATGTCATTTGTTTACTTACCTCTGTCCGAATATCTTTAAACACCCTCATCGGCACTGTAAAATGAAATGGTTTGTTTACAGGTAAAAATGGTGGCTCTTGATCCGGACGGAAATTTAACAAACTTCACTTTACGAGGTCAGTCAGAGTGATTAGGAAAATGTTTGAGGCAAGTAAGGTAGTGAATTAGTAGTAAAATATCTCCAGAATTTTTTGGTGTAAAAATATTTACAGAAAATGTTCCTATATTTGTTTATTAAACAGTTTTTAGTCACCTGAAAGCTCAAATGAGCTTTTCTGATCACTTTTTGTCTGGTTCGTCTGTCCGTCCGTCTGTAAACTTTTTACATTCTCGACTTTTTCTCCAGAACCACTGGGCAATTTTTACCAAGCTCGGCACATAGCATCATTAGATAAAGGAAATTCAAGTTTGTTAAAATAAAGGGTCACGCTCTCTTTCAATAGGAGATAAAAAGAATTATTGAATATTTGTTGATATTTTAAATATATCTTCGCCTCGAAAACCATTTGGCCAGAAAAGCTGACGCTTGTGTGTCTATCAGGCAATACTGGTTTAATTATGAACAAACAAAACACCATGCCAAAGCATGTTTCAAATTTGTTCTGGTCATCTTTTTACAGTTTCATTATTTTTCTGATCGAGTTAATAGCAAATTTGTGTAAAATTATGGAACGCCATAGCTGCCTTAAGGTATGGTACTTCATAATACATGGTGAGATTCATAAAATAAAGGGTCGTTTCTGTATGTTAAATGGTCTCCAGCCCTTGTTATATGGTGAAAAGTATATAACGTATGGTGGGTAGCACATATTTAAAAGTACCTCAAATACAATAAACTGTTTACAACTATTTTTACTTGGTTGCAAAAGCACGTTAAATGGTGGCAATAATGACATAACTGGTGCTTTATTTAAATTTAACGGTTAGAAAAATGAAGCAATGAGTCAGAGCTTAAAACCATTGTATTTATATGGTGTTCTCGTATATCAGTTGGTCAGTACAGTATGTTAAATGCTTGCCACTCCTTGTTACTGAGTGAAAGTTATATAATATATAGTTGGTTACACGCTCCAAAAGATGCGTCCAATATATTGGTTGGTGTGCAGAACATTTCATATGGTTTAAAAGACATTAAATGGTGACAACGATAATTCAAATGGTGATGTATTTTTATTACACGGTGAAAAGAGACAGTAATGGGTCAATACATGAAACCATTCTATTATTGTTCCATTGCAAATAGTGCAATTGGTATAAATTTAATATCACGGTCTATGTACTGAATTAAATTGTGCTTCGTCCCCCATGGTGACCAGTCAAAATTAAAAAAAAAAAAAAAAGAGAGAGAAACAATTTTTTTGTCTCTGATCATTTACAGGCATTTTTAAAATTGTTGTCATGAAATTTCAATTTTAGAATGAATTATTAAAAATTTAATAAATGTTTTACTTCTGTTTTTTCTTCTGAATGAACAAAAGCTTTCCTTAATCACATTTATCATAAACTTAAGCCTTCGTCGAAGAGCTTTAGTCAAAAGGTATTCAACATTTTAAATGCAGGCGGTCCACTAAATTTGCTTACTTTATGTCAAAACGAACACATTCATGATTGGACAATAAAAAACGATATTAGGCGAATATTCTGCAATGTAAAATTGTCGTAGGCACTGTTTAAATTACAATTATTCTCTCTATTTCAGATTTCGCAGACTTCTCTGAAACAAAGTGAAATCAGCGGGGGCATTTTAATATTTCGTTTTACAAAGTGCTTTTTATATATAATATTTACATTTACAGAGTATGATTCCTTCTATTTCTTATAATAATTCACAGTTCTGTAGAAAGTGACGGGACTGGAGCTACACGCCCCGTTATTGATTGGTCGAAACCTACAGCGACCCAAGAATAAGAACGAACTGCACGAAATAATCATGATGATGTCAGACTCAAATTCCCATAGGAGACAGTTCGGCTGTTTCTTTTAGCTAACGTACTGATGTACAATAAAAGTAATTTTGTTAATTTTACTTACAATCAATTAATTAATTTGTGAAAAGAAAGATGTTTTAAACAATGCTGGTTATATTTTTTTCTGCAGTGTCGCCACCACCATATCCCGCATGAATTACCCAAGAAAGCATTCTATTGTTTAAATAGCAGCAGTTGAAAAGTGATTAATATATTTATAACATTCTAATTGTAAAATTTATCATTAATCGTTTTATTGGCACCATACAATACACAATATGCGCGAAGTAAAGTTCTTTTTGCACAATTTATAATGGAGTAACAACTAATTAGTTACTATCGGACACTGATTGTTATGAATTGTGTAATATGGATAGTTCAACATTTTAATTTAAGTGTGTGTTGAATTGTGTAAACTAACAAAAGCACAATTTAATTCAGTACATAGACTTCATAAAATAACATTTATACCAAATGCTATACCAAATACACTATTTGCAATGTGAAAGTAATAAATGCTTTCATGTATTGACCCATTACTGTGTCTTTTTTCACCGTGTAATAAAAATACTTCAGCATTTAATTTTCCATTGTCACCGTTTAATGTATTTTCCCAACCACACCAACTAATGTATTGGACGCATCTTTTGGAGCGTGTAACCAACCATATATTACATAACTTTCACTCAATAACAAGGACTGGCAACCATTTAACATACTGTACAAGAACACCATATGAATGTAATGGTGACAAAATGGTTTTAAGCTGACTCATTGCTTCATTTTTCTAACCGTATAATTTAAATAAAGCACCAGTCATGTCATTATTACCACCATTTAACGTGCTTTTGCAACCATGTACAAATAGCTGTAAACAGTTTAATGTATTTGAAGCACTTTTAATTATGTGGTACCCACCATACGTTATATACTTTTCACCATATAACAAGGGCTGGTAACTATTTAACATACAGAAACGACCCTTTATTTTATGAATCTCACCATGTATTATGACGTACCATACCTTAAGACAATTATGGCGTTCCATATAAAATAGCGTACCCATTAAGCTGTTAACACAATTGGCACTGCACTAAAATTGGCTTCTGCGAATTTTATAGATGTTGTGGTATCTCTTCAAAAGGGTCCAACAAAAAATAACCATCCAAAGGCTTACTCTGGTGGATCAATATTGAAACTAAAACAATGTCTGAATAGGTTAAGAAAGAAAAACGAATAATTAGACACCTTCAGGACCAACTTTGTATAACAAACTCTCCTTTGGCACAGGTTAGCGAAAATCCAACATCGCTTAATGGTAAATGATATCAATTAAACTATTTAAATTGAATTAGCCTTAGCATTTGTAGTACATCAAGTAAATTAATACCAAAATCAAAATAATTATTCATCGTCTATGGTTTTCGGGCTTACTGAAGATATATTCTAGATCAAGTTTCTGTATTATATCTAATGTCGTCACTAGGGGGAAATCTAATCCTGACTATTACTGACTTGATGCATTTTTTATGTTCACAAAGTCAGGCAAATTCACCGTTTATGTCTAAAATCTACATAATAGTTAATTTTAATTTCATTGCAATTTGATATCTGGGAATTTATTTGAATCCTTCATCAATAATTCGTTTTTAATCAATATTAACAATGATCTCCATAACAAAATATTAGAATACTTATAATCGACAATTGGCAGGTTTTATAAATTACAAATATAAATTATATAGATTATAAATTTAGTTAATGTAAACATTTAACAAAATTGAACGTGCATAAATTGTTGAACATTGTATATAATCCTGTACAAAGTCTAGTATCTAGTAAGTAGTCTACTTAACCAGGTATTTTAATGCTAGATGTTAAATAATAAATGTATGTCTCAACAGTTTATGAGATTTCATCCTAAGCAACTAAATTTGACTTATCATGTTGTCTTCAGTTTTAAATATATTTTGTTCAGAAACAAGTATATTTAAATTCTATTATAAATCATTTTAAGTACTTAAAATTAAAAGGACATTTTGCTTCCGAGAGTGCTCAACTTACTTGACAGCATTCCTATTTTATGTTATGTATATTTACTCGTTAACATGACCAAAGCAAGTCGAAGGGTTTGAGAATAGCTTTCCTACTAATATTCTCGAACTTCAGGATAACACACATCAGTATTTTGAAACCTCAGGAACAACTTCACGAAAGATAACCCAGTTTTATTTTAAACATCATTAAGTATGTTGATTAAGAATCCACTTGATTGTTTCTACTATGTCACACTATACAAAGACCCTCGAGAAGGGCGGAATGCCCCAAGAAAATTTTCTAAGGGCTAACCCAAACCCGGTTCACCTTACCGAGGGGGTCCATTTTATACGTCTGAGTAGGGAGGATTCAAGGCAACATTGGCTGAAGGTCAATTCGAGCAGGGCACCTACTGGTTCTACTGGGGCAAGGAACCTACTGTCAATTACGGGCCCAACACCCAAGATAGCTGCACCAGCACCTGCACCCCTTGCAGAGTTACAAGAAGCGGCTTTGGTTCCGAAGAGCTTTCCTTTCGAAGACCTGTTACATGAGGATTTCAGTTTCCTGGACCCCTATTTTGAGGGTGATGTTGGGACTAATAAACGAGTTTGTTCGCGACATGACAAGTAATTTAGAGGAGTTGTTGTTCATGACCTGTCCTCCATTTCTATTTCAAAAGAAATAGTCCTTTGCATACGGTGAGTCGTTTTTATTCCACAGTGTTAAAATTTCATGATTTCTCAGAAAGTAATAGTCGCGAAGGTTTTTATTATTTACTGCAAAAAATCAATTTAAATTTCACGCTGCAAGAAAATCAATTTAAATTTTGCGCTCAGTTCATTACCGTATCGACTGGCTTAGTTCTAAGCCTAATCGAACCTGTTTAGATTACACTATAAATAGTTCATTTTTGAGACAATGTTTCGATCAAATAGGTAAGAAACGGAAAACTCGGAATCATAAAGTCAAATTGTACCACATTGTCCGACCCTCTTCAAATTGTGGACGAGACAGGAGCGCAGATCACAACTTTATTCAATGAGGAAATGAAAAGGGTTGAATATACTCGCGGTTATCCGAAATTCGAATGAAAATGGTGAAATATGCGATCGAAAATGAAAGTACAGCGAGAAGCATTATGAAACACAAGACTTCAAAACATGTACATATGTATTACATGTGGTGATAACGAACAGTGTTCAAATTATATAGCAGACTCTCATGATACATTAGGTTTAACATATGTAACTAATTTTATAATAATTGTATAATGCATGTATGTGTGCATCACATGTGTATTATAACTGATTACGAAACAAATTCACGTGTACTTTTTCATATGTTGAATAAAAATCATTTATATGTACTTTTATTTTACAATTTAGAGAGTTTTATACAAAACAAAGTCACATATATTATATCAACATATGGGTTCAAATCACACCCAAAATATTCACTTTACAGTCCTCTGTATTTTCTGATATGCCTTATAGACTGCACTCATATACCGTAACAAAGTATGATTAAGTATGGCTTCCAATTCGCCGAACGTAAAGAGAGAAGTTCTAACATTTAGAGAAACGAGTCCCATAGGCCTTGACGGTCACCTTAGTACCATAGCCTTTAGATTGACATGTCAGAGAGTCTCGTGTTTGCATTTTAATCTTCATTTCGAAGTCTAATTAAACCCTCATCTGAGACTTCTCTGACTGTTACTCCGCTTTTATTATTTGAAAAAAAAACATTCATGAATAAAATTGGGGGAGGGGGGGGGGGGGTCAAGAGTCAGAGGAATCTTAAATTATCTCCAGGGCCAAAAATTGTAAACTTTGGTAATAAGAGACCTGCAGGTCTTTAATCCTTTATAAGTTTCATTTATAATGAACACAAAATGCATACAGCTTATTTCTACAAGTATACAATTAAATTTTCTAAAACAGAACAAATATAGCCAAGTGAAAAATTACCATGAACTTTTCAAGACGAAGTTAAAATTGTTAATGGATGACACATGTATCAGGAATTACTTTAAGTAAAAATACATGTTCAATATATGGTCATATCTACCCACCCCCAATAAAAAACTTCACCTCTGCCCCATGGCCTGGGCAGATAATTTCACAATTTTGCATTAGGACATTATGAACAAAATAACAATGCATGCTTTTATCTCCCACGACTGTAATAGCACAGAACAAAATATTAAATCTATACATTTTCTTTAAGTGGCTATATTGGCCCCGCCCTAGGTCCTGAACCCCTGATCCAGGGCCCATGGATTTCACAATTTAGGTAGGCTTCATGGACATCATAACCATGCAAATATGTATGGGAGTAGAGAAGAAGATTTTCTAAAATTGAATACATTTTTACTATATAGATATATTGACCCCGCCCTAAGGCCTGAACCCCTGTCCAAGGGGTCATGAATTTCACAATTTAGGTAGAGGACTTCATAGACATCATAACCATGCATTTAGTTTTTAACAAATATATATGGGAGTAGAAATTTAATACATTTTTATTATATAGCTATATTTGTCCTTACATAGGGCCTGATCCCCTGACCCTTGTTGTTTAAAGAAGAATGTAAAATTGTTAACGCACAACGATGGACGAAGATCAATTGCATTAGGTCACCTGACATGAGTGACTCAGGTGTAAAGCTGTCACGGGTCACCGACAACCGCGGGACAATTTGTTCGGTTCGGTTCCTTTTTTCCGAATTTCGGTTCGGTTCCGATTTGTTTAATAGAATCCGTATTATTTACAATGGCGTCGAAATCAAAGAGTGGTTTGATAGTTTGTAAGTACTTTGACTTTTTACGTGCTGAAGGCGTTACACACAAAACATTAACAGTATGTACAATATGCATATCACAAATCAAATATTCTACCGGTTCCACGTCATCTATGTCGAAGCAGTTGGAAAGAAAACATCGAAAGAATTAAGAAAGAAAATAGTAACAGATCTACCACAGATGTAAAGTTCCAATCAGAAACATGGACAATCAATTCGGAATCTAAGACCCCCTGTACTAGTACAGAAGTAACAGGACAATTACGACTACCGGAACATTTGCTATGAAAAGTAAGTTGACTCGTACATACCAGTGCGGAATATGCACAGACTTTGAATTTGAAAAACGCTTTCAATGTAAACGTCACATGGGGAAACAGCACAGTGGTTTTGGATATAAATGTAGCCAGTGCAAGCAAGTATTCAACCTCCCTGACAATCACCGACAGAAGTGTGTATCTGCTTCCTTCACTTTGGTGAACCGAAAAAAGTGGAAAGTCTTCTCCCGATGATGCCGCTGAGTTTGATCAATTCAAGAAGGAGAGGTTAACAGACTGCCCAGATTGGTTTCCATTACTCCTGATGATAGGATACAGAGAAGCAAAGAAAACTGAAGTAAATCCCACAAGAGGATTACGCAACCTTCATCATGCCCACCCAATACAACGCCTCCAAAATTCCCGAGACACTCTGCATCAATTATTCGGGAGAAAACGACCACCATCACATATCGGGAACCCCTCGCATACTTCTCTCTGACAGAACCCATCTCTCCGGCTTCTCTGAAATCCCATTCTTTATTTTTCAGCTTTCATCAGAGAAACGCGCTAACCGACACCACCAAACCTCGCACCTCATCTCTGAACCACCTCCTGCTATTGAATGACCTGAGCCATTAGATTCGACTACTTCTATGAAAACCTGCTCCACTCCAAAGCCTGCTAACCCACCATCATCCTCTTCGTAATCATCATCATCATCATCCTTATCTTCATCAACAGTGTCATTTGTGGCATCACCAGCTGTCTCCATTCATGCGGATCCCACTGATATCTCCGAAACCATACAGGAAGACCAGTATGAGGTGGACGAGGTAACCTGTCCTGCGTACAATCCTACACCAGTTTGAGACCAGCGTTCCAACTCTTTTATCTGATCCGAGCTCCCTATTATCCCACATGGTGATGCCTTCTTCACCAAAGAAACCATACTCAGTGGATAACATTTACTCCTATTTTATTGATCGCGATCCTAAATTGTTTTCATTTATTTTCAGTTATTTGCAAAATGGAGCTGATCTGCCAATGACTCAGCTACCGAAGGACCTTCAATTCCTGAAATCCCTTCAAATGGAAGCTGATTTCTCTAACTGGAGACATTCGGAGGTATTACTGCAAAAGAAAATTACAATTCTCTCAGCAGAGAAGTGTATATTGTGATGCTATGAACTGATCTTGTGTGTTTTGTGCATTTGAGTATATAAGTGCATCTACTGATTATGCTATTTGAATTGTTGTATTTATTCTAATTGTTCTGATCAAATTCGATAAGAAACTGAGTCATGATTATTGATACTTTGAATTTATTGTTATTGTTGCTGTTTACATAATTTATTTTATTATACCTCTACTTATTTTTTACTATATAAGAGTAATTCAATTATTATCACCTCGGGAAATAGACTTGCTCTCGGGGAACTGGAATCTTGACGACTCCCTCAATGGTATACTTTAATTGTATTTTGTTATTTATGCCTACCTTGTCCTTGTTAGCTTGTTGAATTAATCCAGTAATGAAGCGTCCATCCTTTACATTTTTTTCCTGTGTTTCATTGGAGGACAAATGATACGAGAGAAGTGGGATAATTTTATATAATTGGTGTAGCCCTATACCAATAACCAGTTCCTTTATTTATACTGTTTACATAAAATATATTTATCTATTTATATGCCATTATTTCCTGTACTAGGTATAGTATAATATGATTAATTTATTGATAATGTGTATTCCGTATTTACGACTGTACGCCATGTTTTGACATAGAAACCATGTGTCTTTTGTTTACGTTATTTATCACAGTCTATTACACTGTGAGTGATGTGATAACATAGATACAAATGGAGAATATTGTATATTTATGCTTACCATACAGTTTTCTTTACTTTATTCTATCATTATTGTTGTTATTTCGTCCATACTTTGCGTTTACACAAACCAGTGTACTCCGCATTCCCTCCATCTTTCGTCAGCTTCAATATTCTGACGAATATTGCAAGCCGCGCGCTGATTGGCTGGCAAATATAGACATATAAATGAGGTACTGCTAGAAACCGTGCCATCATCTGTCTTCTGCTCCCGTTGCAACAAGTTCATAATTTTACACCATGGCCCAGCAGCACCTTAATTTGAATCCATCAAAGGTGCAGAAGGTGATTATTGATTGAGTAATATTTGTTCTCTTGCACCTTCTCCAGCAATGCCCAGAGGATATTTATACCCGTTTATCGGAGTGCCCCTTCACTTTACATTGGTTACGGAAGCACCTTCCCGTTCTGCACCTTCCCATATCTTAGGTGTAAGCCTGTTACACCTAATATAGACGTGTCGAAATCCTTATCCTTTGTGTATTTTCAATTATAGTTGAATTATTATCCACATTGATAATACCAGTGCCAATCGCCGACCTGGCAATAGTACACCTTTCGCAGACCAGGTGCTGTTCGCGTACACGCGTTGTTTATTATTGTATTACTAGTATAATAAATATTATTATAACTTTGACATTGTATTCTTTTTTTTTTGTCAACTGGTTCGTCAACGTTAAAGGTACAGAGTCCACGTAATTAATTTGGTAAGAAAAGGGAAAACAATTATTTATTGCATTTGTATTTCAACCCCCCTTTTCCCGTTAAAATATTCAGCTATTTTAATTTAAAACAATTACAAATCTTCTTTATTTGATTTTTGTATGCTATTTTTAGCAACAAATAGCTACAGGACTGGGGAGTTCTTTAGAAACACCAAGAAATTAGTTGGACGATGCCAGAAGCAATTCATCAGTCGACCATACATATAACAGTAATCGGCGATCATTTTCAACTGCTGGAGAAATGCCTCAAAGAGTTTGGTAAATGTAAATACTGCAATGCAATTTCAGTTTTTTAAGCTCCCTCCTAATTAATTTAAGTAATGCGAACATTAATATATATATCGATAAATTTAGATCATTTGTTTTTGATTAATTAGTCTAATTAATCAATTAGTTTTTGAAGGACATCGACGAGATAAATGAAACTGTTTATGGGAAGGTGTCCTAAATTTATCATCGTTATGCAACATTATTATTATATCCCACCTCATTTTGTCATTACCGGGATAACAAAGAGGAAGTTGAAAGGGTAAGACTTTGAGTAAATCCTCTTTGTTTTTGAAAGGATCAAACTTGGAGCAAAGATAGCATCGTTAGACAATTTATAATAATTAAACAAGAGAAAAGCTGTCAATGTGAAAGAAAACCGGAATTTCTTGTGTGAACAGTATCCATAATTCGTTTGTCAACCCTGAATTAATAAACACTACCTATCCAGAGAAAGGGGTATTCTATATGTAATATTATGCGGAAAAATAACGAAGTTCAACAGCTGGTACTTTTTTCATAAATTATCAAAAATCAAAATCAAAGTAATATACAGATCTCTGATATATGTTCAATTACTCTGCAAAACAACTTCCTATCTTGAAAGCTGTAAGAGGCGTACCCTTTTGGAAGCCGCCCGCCTTTGAAAAACACGGTTAAAACATGGGATCAGCTCGACCACAAGTTCCGATTGGTGACTGTCGCGAGTCCCAAGATAATGTAAAATTTGTTGAATTGGCAAAGCAAGCAAAACGATACAATTAAAATTGAACTCGAGTAAACGAGTGATTTGACGCAAACATTTGTTAGAACAGTTCGCTGTCGGACACATGCAAATACCTGATGTTATAACAGGCGTTTCTTTTAGTCCACTTTCTGATATCATATCTTCTGTAGCTTTTTCAGTTTCCTTGTAAGCTGAAGGGAAAGTTACCTGGCCATTACATTATGACCCGTTTCAGAGATTTCTTGTCAATTCAAATTTGATAAGTCTCGAAGTAGAGACTGTTCAAGGCCTAGATAGTAGTAAATGTACCCCGCATGAGGCACTTGAAAGTATTGAGAGTTCATTGTCATCATCAGAGCAGAAGTTGCACTCTAATGCAACACTCTTGTATGAGAAAAAAATACCGGGTTGAACAAAGATCCGTTGTTCCAGAGCTGGAAACACAATACCCAGCAAGTCCATCAATTTTTGGCTATGCTTCGTCTTAGCCGACACCCCTACTTAATCTACAAACATCAAGATACCGACTACTCCACTTCGTGTCTCAAGTGTCTCTTATGCTTTTTCTGTCGCAAACAACATGTTTCCACTTCCGTGTCGTCAAGCTATAAAGAAAACAAAGGAGACATACTATTTTGTTATTACTGCCGATGAAGTTCTTAACATGGAAAAAAGCAGAGTTTAAAATTAAACAAAAACAAATAAAGCAACAAAAACGTTTAGCTTAGAGGAAGAAATTACCAAAACAGCAACCAACAGGAAACCAAGAAAAGACAAACTGAACTTCAAGACTTACAGTAAAAGTTCCAAAACAGTAAAATAGCATTTTATAAGCTGTACAAATGTATACTAATAATGAATTGTAAGGCAAAATGTACACACCTTTTGCAATAACTAGTTTTACTTATGACGTTCGTTTTGCCGAAATAAACTACGTTTAAGATTAAATAAATAACACTGTGCTGAATAATTATGCCAGTGCCAAGGTGGCATTTTTGCACCCGTCTAATGTGCATGTCTCGAACAGTACAAATATGACATATGATAGACCATTGTCCAATGAGTTTATAAACACCTTTCTTATTGATTAATCTCACCTGAGGTATTTACCTTTAAGGTCAGACGCGACTTATCGTCCATTATTTTTTATAATTTTTTTCTTCTCCCCATTGAGAAGATTCCCACTACGTAATTCCAGAATAATTTCAGAAATTGGTTTGAATTTAAAAAACCTATTATGCCCTTTATGTCTTCTTCTGTATTGGAGGTACATTTATTTGATTATTTACAATATGGAGGATAAAATTCGCTGCAAAGATGGGAAATTTATATCCAAAACAAAAACAGAGAAAAATACGCGCGATTGAGACAAACAGAGAAGGAAAACACCAGATAGATTAATCTGAGCATCCAAGAGAGTGAAAACTTTATGACGATTGTTGTTTTCCATTTTTTATATATATATATATATATATATTGTTCATGTAAACATAGAAGTAGCTAATCATGCATCCTGTATATTATGACAATGCATTTTATTTATTAAAGGTGACCATGATGACCATTTTTCCCTGTCCGAGGCTTCACATTCCATGGATTTGTCATAATATGGTGTAGATTATGTGAATTATGAACATGATTACTGTACAGTAGTGCCATAAAATGCATAGGAAGAGGAAGATGATTCAGCTGTTCATGACACTGGTGATGACTTTTCAATTCAGTGGAACGAAGGAAGAAAATTATTGCGATCCAGTTTGTCATTGAAAAACTGATTGAAGGCTGTGAATTTTGTAGACAACGTTTGAACTTCATAAATATATGAAGCGAGATTAGATATGGACTTGCATCAATGTTACAGATAAAGTGTTTGAATTGTGACATGTGGTATCAGTTCCAAATGGAAAGAGACATTCTCACATAGACAATGGCCATCCAGCAAGAGCAATTGATGTCAACACAAAATTGGCGCTCGGTAGGCATTTTATGGAATATTACATTATAATCACTAATATCATACACTTTATACTTTACATGTGAATCAAGCAGGGTTCTATTTTGAGGACACACTCATACATACTGAAACAATTTAGTTATCACTCATAAAAAAATGAAAATCATATGAAAATAACTATGCTGTATTAGTAATGGTCTACAATAATGTGTATATTTTGTAGGTATGCTTCATGCAGTTATTGGCCAGAAGGTATCTATGCTTCTTGGTGTACTCAATATTCTATTCATGTGCCATAAAACTTTGAAAAGAACAGAGAGAAGTAGGACAGTAACTAGAAAAAGATGCGAAAAAGAAATGTGATGATGTGGTGGCCATCGAGAAAGAGTCATCAAGGTACTTAAGAGAAGAGCGGCTATAAATTATCATTCTTATCACATTTATAAATATAAAACATTAATCCATCTATTTAACCTGTGTAATGTTACAGGTATTTCATACAATATTTTGTTATAATATTTAAGATACAAGTATCGTCTATATGACACATTGTATAATAGTCAAACGTTGGTAGGCTTTCTTGTGAATGGCATACTTTATAATATTAGCTGCAATAATGTAGCCCTCTCCCGATTTTTTTTTTTTTTGGGGGGGGGGGGGGAGGGGGGGGGGCTACAACTCCATAGGATCTCCGTAATGGTGCAAGTGCAGGACTGATTCACTCCCGCACCGATTTCGACTCAAATCGTATGTAAATGACAATAACATTTGCATTTCTTACCTGAACTTAAACACTGTAGTACTAGTGTATGACATAAATAATCCAAAAATATCAAGTATAGTCAATATATCGGTTATTTTTCATGTATATCAACAACGCAAATTGAATTTGTCCACCATGTTTACTGACCTTGATCGGTTTTATTTTGGGACAGCCAATGAAAATTCAGGAGCGGATCTTGAACTGAATATAGGAATTTCCCTGTTTTAAACATGATTAACGCGGTAAATATGAATTTTCCATAATATACCATTTCCTTAAATGATGTATTAGTGATAGATCGAGGTAAGATAGCTTATTTACACCGACATTCGCGTTATCAAGCCCATCAACTCTCAAAGCGTAAATCCCATAAAATCACAAGAGAACTGTCATGGCTGCTGAAAAAGACGACTGGTAAACATGCTGACGCAGAGAAGCATTTCCCAATCGAAGATCTTACAAACAAGTAGACCTTATGAAAGACTTGTGTACACCGCACTATGATGCCCTAGCAGATTTGTGCTTCATCTTGAAATATCCAGAAAGATGATGATGAAACAGTTTTATTGTTGACTTTGTGATTGAAAATGACAATTATAGAATGTTATTGAGTAAAAATGCTTCTTCTTTGAATGAAAAAATGACAATAACAAACCGTCAACCATCTCAAAAATCCATAAAACGAAATACAAATTCAAAGCAGAGCAACACGGACCTCCAAAAAGATAGAGGTAGGATCAGGTGCCTAGGAGGAGTGAGCATCCTCTGCTGACCGGTCACACCCGCCGTGTGCTCTTTGTCGTAATCGGGAAAAAACGGAAAAGTCCGTAGACAGTTAGGTGATAAATTATGGTCTAATCCTTTACGATTTATGTAATTTTCTTGATGTTCAGTTGGAGAGCGAATTGGAATGCGAGAATCGTCAATGGCACCCAGGACTCCTGGAATCCCTTTCAATTGTTGAAACTCATTGATAGTCTTTTGTACTCGATGACCAGTTGGCCATTTAATTTGAAGAGGCATTAATTCAGAACAGATAACGGATGAAATGCGCTTAACAAGGTTAAACACTGTCGCCTCACACACTCCAAATATATCTGCAGTGGTTTGTAGGGTTATCTGTGTAGAAACGTATTTCACATATATCAGCAACTGTTTTTCAACATTAACCTTCATTCAACCATCTCGATCACCATGTGCCAAATAAGGTGCTAACTTAATAACCAGAGACTCAAAAGATGTCTGTTCATCCGAAACCTGTCTCTGAAATCGTCCATTCTATACATGGGTAATATTGCCTCTGCATAGTTAGTGATGCAAGCCTTCCTCTGTCGCCTCTTTTTAATAAGAAGTGTTGAACTGAGCATATTTGTCATATGTAAACTTTCATGCAAATGCAGATAAGTTGAAAAATTATCTTCTTCAGATTCTAAGAACAAATCCAGTAGGTATATCGGTGCTATGGCAGCAATTTTTCTAAACTAACTTTCCATTTAGTGCTAAACCTTTAAACCATCTAACTGGTTTCAGACTGAAATGAAACTGTTTTAAAACCATAAACCTAAACTCGAACTAGTTTTGATCAATAAATTCGCCCTATATGTAAAGATTTCAGATTTAGTTCGACTATCCACAGAATATAAACTAATGTCTTGCATTTTCCTTTCAGGCATGATCAATTTTCGTATGGGTCCCAGCCATGTTAATACTTTTCTAACGACCTGTAATATCCAACCAATAAACCATAAAACTAAAGCCAAAAAAGAAAACATCATTAGGCAGATAATTGAAGAGGAAGCCCACAGATCCTGTGCAAGATCACTTAAAGAAGAAATCCAATGCTCCAAGACTTTGGAGTGCAGCTATGATGCCGGCTGGCAGACTCGTGGCACAGGGTGGAACTACAACAGCATTTCAGGCAAGTAGTTATCTATCCTCATCAGATTGTGATCAATTAAAATTATCTGAAATGATGAAATTTCTTTTACAAATGGAAAATGATAACAAACAAGTTTATGTGCAACCTCTTATTGTAGTGGAGTGTACTATTATTATTGTTATTCTTCATAAGAATAAAAAGTACCTTCCAAATACAGTAAGAATTTAGAACACAATAGTGACTAATATGATATAAGAATGAACCACTCACTTCATATGATACTCTTTAATGTCATGTTTTTCTACAGGACATGGAACATTGATTGGGAAGGAAAATGGTAAAGTTCTGCAATTTGAAACAAGAAGCAAAAGTTGCAGTGTCTGTGACTATCATGCAAAGGGTTCAATACCATTCCACCAGTGCTCAAAAAATTGGGATATGGATCTATCAAGGCCATGGAGCCAGACATGACCATGTATACACTCCACCAAATGAAAGAAAGTGGCCATCCAGTGCAGATAATCCCTGGTGACAATGATTCCACCACTTCTTCGTCTTTGAAATTGGAATTTCCTGATATCAGATAGAAAGATGATAAAAATCACATAAAAAAGGGAATTTCAATAAGAGGCCCTCAGACCTTGACGGTCAGCTGAGTTCAATATCTCTCAGATTGTCAGAGTCTCATGTTTGCATTTTAAGCTTCATTTTGAAGTCTTATTAAACCCTAATCTGAGACTCCTCTGACTGTTACCCTGCTTTTATTGTTTGATGTTTGAAAAATATTGATTAATAAAAATGGGGGTTGGGGGGGGGTTAAGAATCGGAGGAATCTCGGATTATCTATACCTTAGCTCCAGGGGCCAAAATATTTGGTAATAAGAGACCTTCAGGCCTTTGATGGTCAATCTTATATATATTCACAGTTTCAATTATAATGCACACAAAATGGATAGTTTATTTCTACAAGTATACAATGTACAGGATATTAAACTAGATTTCCTAAAATAGAACATATAATTAAATCAATGTTGCCAAGTGACAATTTACCATATAGTTTACAAGATGAAGTTCAAATTGTCAATGCAACACACAGCAATTACCTTAAGTAAAAATACATGTTCAATATATGGCCATATTTACCACACACCCCCACCCCCCGAATAAAAAGCCTCCACTTCTTCCCAATGGCCTGGGCAGCGAATTTCCTAATTTAACATTTGGACATTATGAACATAATAACAATGAACAACGTTATCTCCCATGACTGATAGTGCAGAAAAAACATTAAATCAATACATTTTAACTATTCGGCCATATTGGCCTCGCCCTAGGGCCTGAACGCCTGACCCAGGGACATGAAATTCACATTCCAGGTAGAGGACTTCACAGACATCATAACCTTGCATTTAGTAGAGAAGAAAATAAAGATTTAATACATTTTTACTATATGACCATATTGGCCTTGCCTTAGGGCCTGAATCCCTGACCCATGGGCTATGAATTTCACAATTTAAGTAGAGGATTTCTTGGACATCATAACATGCATTTAGTTTTTCTCAAATATATATGGGAGTAGAGAAGATCTTTTAAGATATAATAATTTTTACTATATGGCCGTATTGGCCCTGCCCTAGGACCCAGGGGGTCATAAATTTCACTATTTTGGAAAAGGGCTTCATGGACATCCTAACCATGAAATTGGTTTTGGTTTTTTTTTCAAATATATATATGGGAGTAGGGCCAAACCAATATAATTTCTTGTTCGTCGGACATCCAATGATAAAAAAAGTACAAGCGGGCGAGCGATTAAAAAATACAAAAAAAAAAATTTTGTAGGCAAAATATTTAGGCGGTACATAAATAAATAAATTTGTACGGACTATTGTATTCTTACTTGTTTCTGATTTATAAAATAAAACTATTTAAAATACGGAAAAAGAGCGGAAATAGAACAGAAATCAGCGCAGAATTTGATGGATGCGGGAAATTAATATTATTTGTATTGTTTTATTTAAATACGAGCGCGCGGGGTCCAACGAACAAGAAATTATATTGATATGGCCTTGAGAAGAGATTTTTAAGATTAAATACTTTTTTACTATATGGCCATATTGGCCCCGCCCTAGGGCCTGAACCCCTTAATTTCACAATTTTGGTAGAGGGCTTCAAGGACATCATAATCATGTATTTGGTTTTTCCCCACATGTGTGTGAGGACACGTGTGTGAGGAGAGAAGAAGATTTTTTAACATTTGGCTTTTTTTTTTTTTTTTTCATATTTTGCCCCGCCTATGGCACCCTGGGTGTGGTAGAACCATGAATTTCACAATTTTGATTCCTCTTGTACATATACAATACATGTATAATGATTTTCAAAAGTGTTAGAGGATTTTAGGGACCAGAAGTAAAAATCCTTGATATATATTTTTTTAAATCTAAAATAAGATAAATACAAGTATTTCAAAAACAATGTAGAAAAGATTATGCTCATAAAATTGTACTTTACAGTATGCAACCACCAATATTTCGTTAAATGACCCTAAAAAGGAGGTAAGGGGTCAACTCCAAAACGTTCTTTTCCAAAAAAAAAAAACTCAATTGGTATCAAAATAATATATAACCACTTGTTGAACGATATATGTGAAAAATCATAAGGCTTCTCATATAATATAAAACAAGGGACTGGGCCCTCAAAACAGAGACTAAGAAGGGTCTAAAGTCCATAGCTCTTTCCTTTTCACATGTATATGATAAGGGATTTTAAAGGACTGGAAGTCCTTCAAAAGAACTTAATTGAAAAGCATTACGACTCCTCCCCTTTTTCCACTTCATGTTTCGTTGTCGGAAATCAAAGTCGAGATCATATCACCACCGAAAATTGGACGGAAGACCTCCTCGTTGCTCGGAACGAGATCGTGTCTAGTTGTTTTACTTTTAGTATACTCACGAGATGAAATATCACAAAAGTATAAATTTGAGGACTTCATTTTTACCCTACAAAATCTCTAGAATCAAGGAGCTTCCGGGGGTTTCGCCCCCTAGACCCCCATTAAAATAATAGGAAATATTTATCTATATTTCTTTTAGGCAGAGGTTTTTGATTGGGTTACTGCAGGTTTTAAATCTCCAAACCTTTAAAAATTGTAAACAATTGTTTTACTTTTAAGTATACTCTCGAGAAGAAATATCACAAAAGTCTAAATCTGAGGACTTCCTTTTTACCCTACAAAATCTCTAGAATCCAGGAGCTTCGCCCCCTAGACCCCACCAGGGCTTTGCCTTGGACCCCTTTTTACCCTACAAAATCTCTAGAATCCAGGAGCTTCGCCCCCTAGACCCCCACCAGGGCTTTGCCTTGGACCCCTTGCCTAAAACTGGCACCCCCTCTACTTTCAAATCCTGGATCCGCCCCTGGCCTGCATATTATTATTGTTCTGGAAACTTTTCATCTTGTATTTTAATAGATTGTGTATACACTTTTTACCTAATATTAATATTCCGCTGGCTGACTTTCTTTGCTTTTTAAAAAAGCTAGCCTTGTTGAGACATTTATCACCGGAGAAAATAAGGTGTTTCTGTTTATCCGGCGACAATAAGACTTAAATGCTCTAGATGGTAAAAAAAGCACCTTATTTGAACGTTAGGTCGGTAGGGTGAATTCTGGAAATCCAAAAACTACACCCAAACAATCCGAAGCCTAATTCTCGACTGACGATTATGATGAACAAAATTAATGATATAAATAAGAATTGTAAACAATAGTAATTAGCACTATAAGCATGAGTGACATATGACACGGAGTAAAACTTCAACTTGAGTGAGTCAATTATATCAAGTCCACAAAGTAAGAGTTAATTTAAAACGATTAAGCAATTACGCTTTACGTAAACAAATGTTTTTGAATTAATGTTTTGAAAGATAAAATGCGATATATTAGATATATCTAGAAATTTGATGTTTCATATAAAATGTCTAATATAATAGTTCATTGAAATTTCACTCCGTGATACATTCATGTAAATTACAATTTACAAGAGACCAGAACCATAATGATCAGATGAGAGGGTAATATTGGCTTTCCCATCCTCCCTCCCCTTATCTCAATATTAATATATGAATAATAGGAATCTACACCAGCAAACCACGGTTACATATTAATTTAATTTGGTTTCCTCTATTCCTATGCATAATTGTTGATGCAATATTGTGGTATCACTCTTTCCTTGGAAAAGTTAATTTGAAGTAGGATTACATTGTATAATTTGATTATTTATTGGAAATATTACATTTTAAGTACACTGTACATTATAATTTAAAGCCTTAAAAACTTACAATTAAAATCAGTATAGTGTATGTGGCTAACATTGTATATGCCTATTGCCTCTTCAGACGCAAAGTCATCCTATAAAAACCAAAAAAAAATTCTTTTTTAAGCATAACATATAACTTTTACTGACTTGGGACTGGCATGAATTCTTTCCACGTTTGAAAGATTTAAGTATTAATAACTTTGCAAAGTATTTTCATGATAAGACTCTTTTTTGAAATATGATTTCACAAAAAAAAACCCGATACCAATAAGACACATGTGTAATTTCCTGTTCATACTTATCAAAGATCTGAGAAAACTAGACAAGTGCACTGCATGCTTCAGTAATTGTTGCCTGGTGTTATTGAATTAACTGCACAATTGACACGATACTACACTGAAAAGACATGTGTAAGGTATTGATTATTTCATGACAAATCACAAAAATTTGAACAAAAATGTATGTTACCATTTTTGTTTCTTTTCCTTAAATTTGTTAAGAGATGAAAATATTAAATTATCAAGCAATCAAATTATACTAAAAGTTTACTTATTGCTATATGAAATGGTTTTCAATTATCAGATCACTTTTCAAATCAAAGATCCTAAAATAGCAACCTATATGACACTGTTTTATCACCTCATGTCATGATAATAACTAGCTGCAGGTCTGTAGCTCCCAGTCTGAAAAAAATCGGATAGACGATCTGGGAGCAACAGTGCCTCCCATAGTAAAAATCTGTAATTTACGGCGCACAAAATATTGCGCTAGTCTTGAACTGATTAACCTTATTTCCGAAAACATTCTATACAAATATTTAATTTCAAAAACATTCTCAGACATTTTACTACAGATATCAACACTTTACTTGCCTCTGATATTCTTTTATCCACCATCAATAGCCGCGTAAAGTGAAGTGGTGCAGTTTGTTTACATGTAAAATGGCGAATCTCGATCTCGATGTGAATTTTTCTTGAATTTCCGAGGTCGGTTAGCGTGTTTAAGAGAAAGTTTGAGGCAAGTAAAGTACCAATATCAGTAGTAAATTGACTGAAGAATTTAGTGATACTATTTTTTTTCCACAGAATTTGTGTGAAAATAAGGTTAATCAGTCCAAAACGAGCGCAATTTTTTGTGCGCCGTAAATTGCAGATTTTTACTATGGGAGGCACTGTAGCTCCCAGGTTGTCTAATCTGAATTTGTTTCAGACCGGGAGCTACAGACCTGTAGCTAGATAATAACTCAAGCTTTTGTGAATTTTTATTAGGTGTAGAGCTTATTTTGGGTTCAGATTAAAGCTGACATGAATTCATAAAAGCATTCGGTCGCCATATTAGTTTCGATCATTCCTTATCGGCCACTGGGGTATATATACCGGTCGTGAAAGTTACGGTCGGTTGCATTCCGATCGAGGCATTCAGGTTGCACGGACTTCTAAACAGCTAAATGCATTATCTGCACACTGTAGTAAAATGTTTGTAAAAAAAGAATAAAGGAAACTACAATCAATAAAACACAAAATATATTTATTCTTTGAAAGAATTTCAAGGTATCCGTATTATTTTGTACAATGAAAAAATGACAATAACAAACCGTCAACCATCTCAAAAATCCATAAAACGAAATACAAATTCAAAGCAGAGCAACACGGACCTCCAAAATGATAGAGTTAGGATCAGGTGCCTAGGAGGAGTGAGCATCCTCTGCTGACCGGTCACACCCGCCGTGTGCTCTTTGTCGTAATCGGGGGGAAAAAACCCGGAAAAGTCCGTAGACAATTAGGTACAAATAATGCTGTCTTACTTCGCATGCACATCGAACACGTGTGTCGTTCATACAGAGTGCATACCGTCTGCATTATTTTGAAGACTCCCCGAGACCCTACATCCAACACAGTAGATAAATGATAGTAAATCCAAGAAAATAACTAGATGCTGCCATTAGACAGTAATACCCGCACCAAGTGTTAGCCTCTAAATAACACTCTCTTGTACCAGTTTTAGTCAAAAAGAAGGCCACATGCAATTTCCGGTACTTTTTAAAAATTATAATTTTCATAAATGATCATGAGTTCACATCCAATAATACACATATTGCCTTAATGTACAATTTGGGGTTGATCTGTTTGCATCTGTTTGTGATCTTCATATTATTTCCATTAAAAACCCGTTTTTAAATATGACACAAACAAACATTCTTAGGATTTGTATTTGTATTTGTGCCCTCATGCAGAAAAAAATATGATAAAATAAAAAAAAATCCCTACCTACCTAATTTTTTCATCAGTTTTACCCTAAACACACAATTTTTTTTCTTAGGCCTACCTGTTAGGTAACATTATTTTGTGGGAAAATATTATATATTTTATACACTTTCTGTAATGTTTCGTTCAATAAGGAGTACATCACAATGTGGGTGTCCCATACCACCTTAAAGCTGAAAATTGTGCTTTACATTGTTAATTACCTAATAAAATTATGCAAGGGGTTTTAAAGTTATGAAAATACATGCAATATGTTACAATAGAATGAACTTTGTCTAAAGTTACGTACACAACACAGGCCTCAGGTTGCATTAGCGGGTACTTGTTTTACCCAGCTCTTTGGTTTGATGAGTATCACATGGTGTACATGCATGTGTGTTTTCGATAGGATAGGATTAATTAACACGAATAAACGTTTCTTTTGTGGTGATCAGCTAAAGGAATTCATATTGTGCTAATTGGATTATCAGTATGATGTTGACCAATATAGGTAAGTATAATACATGTAGTAGCGCAATATTATGAGACACCGGTATAAAAAACAGTTAAGTTTTACTTTCACTTTCTAAAATGTGATCTCCCTTTGCCAGCATACTGTATCATCATCTTTATTTAAATAAGCTTATCTACAGTTTCTGTCATTTTAATTGCAGATTTTTTTTATTTTTTCATTTGTCAGACTTACACTATTGAGTTGACTCCATATTGACCCTATTTTGTATTAATAAATTTGGGTATTAAATATCATGTTTATATGAGTTATAATAGGGAGGAAGGGGAAGGGGCCTTAACCATTCCCCACCCCCAGTATGTGTGGATTAGATATACATTTCTAGTGAGAATGAAGGCATGCTGCAGCTTTTTTTTTTCATTATACCCCTACCCTATCATCATACACCAGTAATAGAAAAAGAGTTAATGACTAATTTTCTTTTATTTTAAATTGGTTATTCTATTTTGTCAAGAGATATGTGGTATGTCAAGATTTATGACTCATGAAAATTTGTGCATTTAAATCCTGATTGTTAACATACATGTATAATTATATATAAAAAAAAAATACATGTGATATTATACTAGGTATCATGCAATCAATTGCAGAATTGCCAATCGGTTATTTATAACTCATTTTGACTGATTAATTTGTTAATCATTTTGAAAATAAAGACATTTCTAAATACATGTATAACATATTATCAATATCAAAACCCCCTGGAGTTGTTTTTAAACAACCACCCCCCCCCCCCCTCCTCTGAAATAGGAAATGATAATACATTTTAATAACTGTTGAGATCCCCACCCTAGACCATATTTATTCTTCCTCCTTGTGTCATTGCACATCAATTGGTACATGTATATAGGTTATGCCCCCTTTGAGATGCCCAGACTTTCCAGAGTTGGAACTAATCAAGTATTAATCTATCTTATTCATCTGTAGTGTAATTCCTAGCCCTAGCCCAATGATGACCCTGCTTTGTTTTTTACAGCAAGCTCTAGGTTTTTGTTGACTGACTTTACAATTTCTACAATTACATATAACATTTTGATTAAAAAGCAATTTCCAAAATCTCTTTATGTACATCTGACATCATACAGAAAAATACCAATCAAGAAATGATTTTGCTACTGTAAAAATGTGAGAAGAGACTCTGAATCTCCCCACCCCCCGAAAACATGAATAGTTAAATATTTTTAAAATATCCTCAAAATCATCAAAATCCCCACTCCTAAACCATATATATTTTTGTTTCTTCAACCATGACCATGTCAAGGCAAATCTTTTTGTGGTATTAGTAGGTATGGCCTCCGGGGGTCACCTTAACCCCACCCCACCCTCTCAAAATCAGAAATGATCAAATAACTTGAAAAAAATGCTTGTGATCCCCACCCCTAAAGCATAATTTTATATATTCTTCCTCCTTATGCATCTTATGGTACGTTATTTCAATTACAAGATATAAGAGGAGTCCAGGAATAAGGTTTTTTATGGGACGGAACATCATGTTGCAGATAGTATTGACCCTCAGAATCAAATTTATATTTCTAAAACCTTATTGCATATCTATAGCTCAGCCCCTGTTATATCCCTATAAATGATGTGGCTATTCATTAAATCATGAGAGGAGTTCTGGGAAGTAGGTTTTTTCAGGAGTGATAAACGTCAATTTTCAGCTACTATTTGACTCCCTGGATGAAATTTAAATTTTTAAAACCTTATTGCATGACTATATGACAGCCCCTATCATACCCCAAGATATGATGTGGCTATTCATTAAATCATGAGAGGAGTTCTGGGAAGTAGGTTTTTTTTTTAGGAGTGATAAACGTCAATTTCCAGCTACTATTTGACTCCCTGGATGAAATTTAAATTTTTAAAACCTTATTGCACATCTATAGGACAGTCCCTATCATATCTCAAGAGATGACATAGCTACTGCATAAATTGTAAGAGGAGTTCTGGGAACCATAATTTTTTTGAAAAAAAACGTCATTTTTTGATGCCCACAGACCCCCGTGATAAAAACAAATATTCTGAAACATGATTACACGTCAACATGACACCCCGAAGCATATCCTATTAGACCATTAGGCTACTGCAAAAAGAAATTGACGTTTTTTGAAACCAGACTTTTTGTTAAAAAACGTCATTTTTCAGCCATTTAATGACCCCCAGGACAAAATTGAAATTTCCAAAACCTTATTGCGCATCTATAGAACACCCCAAAACATATTCCAAGAGATGATTTGTCTAGTGTTGAAAATGTAAAAGGAGTTCGAGGAAGGTTTTTTGTCAAAAAACGTCATTTTTTACCAATTATTTGACCCCCAGGACTACCAGAGAATTTTTGAAACCTGTTTACAAAACAACATGACACCCCAAATCATATTCCAAGAGTTCAGTTTGCTGGTTTATAAGATGCAAGAGCAGTTTGAGAAAGTAAAACGTGACAGACGGACGGACAGACGGAACAGGGTAACAACAATATACCCGAACTTTCTTTAGAAAGTGCGGGTATAACAACGTAACATCGTTTCCATCGGTTTTTGCAAAAACATTCCGTTTCTAAAATCCATGCGGTCATTGACATTGCTCGATCTACCACAGTGTGTGGTTTGCGCATGTGCGATGTTGTAACATACACAGGAAAACATTCTACAATTATCGAGGATTTTTGGAAATATGTGTGCCTGGATTTCAGTCTGTCTTGTTTCGTCGGTTATTGGATATTCCTTACCAGTGCAGTGGTTGTCGTATTATTTTTGTTCAAAACGCGTTTCTACAAGTCCTTTAGTCCAATGTAACGTGTTCGGGTGAATGAAAAATCTGAATGCGGTGAAGCATGAATAGTGCTATCGGCCTTATATAGGGGGCGTGTAGCGATGATCAGAACAATAGAAATCGATAACTAATATGGCGGTAGTTGGAGATAAAAGGGAAATAATGCGTATTTATGAATTCATGTCAGCTTTAAATTCAGGTTTCATGACATGGTTGTAGAAATACATTACATTTATTATTCTTTGTGTAACCGTGGGTTTGTTTCGTCAATAAATTAAACAAAACTCGGTCGTTTGTAGGTTCAATATGTGATATGATGACATGTGGTGATAACGAACCGTGTTCAAAATCAAAAGTCCAACGGAAAAATACAAATTAGGAGCAGAGCAAACATGGACCCCTTAAAAATTAGAGGTAGGATCAGGTGCCATGGAGAGTAAGCATCCTCTGCCGACCGGTCACACCCGCCGTCCGCCCAATGTCATATCGGTAAAAATGTATTTATCGGGTAAAATGTAGTAATTTGATATATTTATCACCCTGCAAAATATTATATACAACATAATCATTATTAAATAACAAGACATATTTTATCACATTTGAAAATAATATATACAGACGTATTTACCATCAAGCATAAAATCTAAATAGCCAATTTACACGAATTTACTCTTCAAAGAGAAATAACTCTTATTTACACAAATTGTAAATAATTGAATATATATCAAATTCTCAATAAACACACAATATACATTAAATACCTAATTGTGAACTCGGGTTACTATTACTTTGTCTAATATAGACATTGTATTTTCAGCAATGCATGGCTTTGACCTTTATATACAACAAGGCACTTGTTCAATCTATGCACAATGATCATATATAAATATCTATTGGGTCAGATTTATATTAAACCTATATAACACTTAATTATTAATTGTTATAGCTCAGTGTAATTATATATAATTAAAACAACTTGATATTCTTGATATCATCATTTGCTTCTCACATACATTTAAATATCTCTACTTTATATTTGATAAATCTGAATCACTTGCACACAACTTTCATTCTCTTACTAGCAAATGTTAATGGAAAATATTAATAAAAAGAACTTACTTTTCAAGGTCATCAATAGTCTCCAACAAGTGATAGCTTCCAAGAAAGCTTGCCTGACTAAACAAAATTATTCTATTGGAAGCATGTATCAATTACTTTATAAAAAAAATTAATTTTTGCTCCAAACGGAATGCGCATATTCAGGAAGTTATGTCTTTTTCTTTCATATAACTGTAGTGCATATATATTATTGAAAATTAAAATTAATCCGAATTATTCCAGGAAAGTATTACATAATTGTAAACTTGAAACTGAAAAAGGAAACAGTGAAATTTTAAATTGTATTTGTTATATTAAGATGACGAAATCAAAGACATTTCTATCATTTTCTCGAAACAGGAAAGGAACAGCTATAGTCCGTTCAATGTTATTGTACTCTCACAATTAGACGATTTTTAAATTAAAATGCAGATACGTGTGAAAGTGCAATATTGAAATAGTTGAAAGGGGAAAATAATATCCAATATATCTTCATAGACACATTATCATTTTTCAATCCGAAAAAATCACGAATCAAAAACATATTTCCTGTGGAGATAAAGGGAAATGTTGTTTTTTCTCTATTCGGATGTCACGCCGAATACCTAGCACAAGTTTTTAAACGTTATAATCATCCGGGTACTTTTAGTGCCTGTTGCAATACAAAATCTCCGTAGACATCATATTTTTTAGCTGTGCATTGAAACCTGATGAACCATATGTGGCGTTTCAAGAAAAGGAATCTTGAAAAAATTTCATACTTTTAAAACAACAATATAAGTTTATTACCTATTGTAATTGGTCTTCGTGCGTACACACTTTTACATTTTAAACTTTTAAAAAGCTACAAGGTCAATTTATAGCATTTTTGGTGTTAAGCATTGCTCTGATAAGAGCTCTATCACCCCCGGGGTGCCACAGGCGGGGCCAAATATGAAAAAAGAAGTTAAGTTTTCAAAAATCTTCTTCTCTATTCTCACACATGTGAGGAAAAAACTGAATGCATGGTTATGATATCCATGATGCCTTATACCAAAATTGTGAAATTCATGGCCCCTGGGTCAGGGGTTCAGGCTCTAGGGTGAGGTCAATATGGACATAGAGTAAAAATGTATTAAATCCTGGAAAATTTCTACTCCCATATATATTAAAAACCAAATGCATGGTTTGATGTCCATGAAGTCTTCTACCTAAATTGTGAAATTCATGACCCCTAGGTCAGGGGTTAAGGCCCTAAGGCAGGGCCAATATTGCCACATAGTGAAAATGTATTAAATCTTAGAAAATTTACTCCCGGAAAAAACTGAATGCATGGTTATGATGTCCACGAACTTCTCTACCTAAATTGTGAAATTCATAACCCCTTGGTCAGGAGTTCAGGCCGTATGGGGGCAATATGACCATATACTAGTGTTAATGCATTTAATGTTTAAAAATCTTCTTTTCTTCTCTCACACATTTGTAGGAAAAACTGACTTCATAATTATGTTAAACAGGAAGTCCTTTACTAAATTTTTAAATTTCATGTCTCTTCGGGTATGGGTTTTGACCCTAGGGCAGGGCCAAAATGGATGTATAGTGTTAATGCATATCATGTTTAAAAATTATCTTCTCTACTCCCACACACCTGTAAGGAAAACTAAAATCATAATTTGTGGATCAAGAAACCCTTTACCAAAATTATTAAGTTCACGTTCCCCAAAGTAGGGGTTTTGACTCTAGGTCGGGGTCAAAATAGCCATAAAGTGTTAATGCATTTAATGTTTTAAAAATTCGTCTTCTTTACTGAAGCAGAAATTATTCAAAAACATATACGTGAAAAAACTAAATCACTCGCTGTGGTCTTCAACTCAACATTCAGGTATATCGACGACGTATTATCAATTAACTGTTGTTACTTCCATACTTACGTCAACTCGATATATCTCAGTGAACTTGAAATAAAAGATACCACAGAGTCTGTGTCATCTGTTTCATATTTGGATATTTTACTGGAAATGAACATTGATGGTTACCTAACAACAAAACTTTATGATAAACGTGTTGACTTCAATTTTCTACTTATGTTGCAATATACCTTCATCACCTGCAAATGGTGTTTTTGTCTCAGTTAATTCGATACGCAAGGGCATGCTCTTCGTATGAACAGTTTCTAAGGCGAGACAAGCTACTGACAAACAAGCTAAAATAGGACTATCAACAGTCTCGTTTGAAGTCATCTTTTCGTAAGTTCTATAGTCGACACAACGACCTTGTCAGCAAATACAATCTTCAGCTGGGTCGCATGCTGACTGACGTTTTTCATACTAATTGTTAGACCATTATTAATCACCTAATTGTCTACGGACTTTTCCGTTTTCCCCGATTACGAAAAAGAGCACACGGCGGGTGTGGCCGGTCAGCAGAGGAGGCTCACTCCTCCATGGCACCTGATCCTACCTCTATTTTTTAAAGAGGTCCGTGTTTGCTCTGCTCCTGTTTTGTAATATTCCTTTGGACTTTTAAATTTGAACACTGTATCCCAATGAAGGGATTTGAATCTAGGGCTGGGCCAAAACACTCATATAGTGTATAAGGTAAGGGGTTCTTAATGCAGGGTGTGGCCAAAATGGTAATTTAATGTTAATGAATATAATGTTTAAAAAAAACGTCTACTGACACAGATTAAAAACTGACTGCATATTTTGAAAACAAAAACATTCAGCTGTCATCTTTAATAATATCTCATGTCATGGGGTGGGGGTATATATTTGTCTTATTGTTTTATTCTGCTCAGGAATTTCAATGAAAGAAACGAGTAATTTCTCATATTTAAAAAAGAGAAAGAATGAAGCTGTCTATCAAAGATAAGATATTGTGAAAGCATTTGGTAGGAGTTCACGGGGAAGGGTTGTAACAGTTTATGGGGTTATCTTCCCTTGCTTATATATAATTCAAATGCATACCATCTTAGCACGACGAAATCAAACAAATGATTACCGAAGCAGCTTCAAACGCAACCAAAACTGCAAGCAATGCCTTTCAAATTCCTATGGCTGGGGGCAGGGGTTATCCCAAGGTAAGTCACATTTTTTTCCATACGTCAAATTTCATGATGCTCTAGGGCATCTATAGTATGTTTCAGCTAGGATTTAAGGGAAAAGGTCGAGCACCAATTACTGACCAAAGAAATTGAATTACATTTTTCAGTTTTACAATTATTGCCAATTTAAAATATATAAAAACAATTATCCCCAATTTGAAATATATAGATACATTAGTTTGATATAATCTATCCGGTATAATTTTGATTTCTCTTTTTTACCCCAAGTAGTGGGATGAAAGCTGGTGTGAACAAAAAGGATGACAAACAAGTTGATAAAACAGGACTATCAACAGGCTCGTTTGAAGTCATCTTTTCGTAAGTTCTATGGTCGATACAACGACCTTGTCAGCAAATACAATCATCCAATGGGTCGCATGCTGACAGACGTTTTTCATACTAATTGTTAGACAATAATTTATCACCTAATTGTCTACGGACTTTTCCGGTTGTTTTTTTCCCAATTACGACAAAAATCACACGGCGGGTGTGACCGGTCAGCAGAGGATGCTCACTCCTCCTAGGCACCTGATCCTACCTCTATCATTTTGGAGGTCCGTGTTGCTCTGCTTTGAATTTGTATTTCGTTTTATGGATTTTTGAGATGGTTGACGGTTTGTTATTGTCATTTTTTCATGCACAACATGTTGGTTGATGATTTCATAAAGAAAAACCTAAGCTTTGCAAAATGTACAGCTAATTCTGATGGATCTTACTTCATACAGGTATATAAAGTCATTAAGAAGAATTGATTTCTTGTTACATTTATACTGTCTTTAGAAAAAGGTTTCCATCAGACTGATCTGTATATTAATTATCTTATATTCAGTATGAAGTTATATTTCTGATTTGATTTTGACAGGGTACGTCAGGTATTTCAATAGACAAATCAAATTTATAAACATGTATTTTAGTGTCTATCAGTGTATTAATACAGATACATGTAGCTTAGAATAGAAAGGCATGTGGTGGTGTCACGGCTTAACTTGATAGTCTGCTTTGCTTTGATATATTTTATACCTTTGAAATTCTGTATAAAACAAATTATTTACCCAATATTATATTACATTATATAATCCTTGAGCTCAGGACTGAGCTATTAAGTATTTACTACTCTTTTTCTTCCTCTCGTGTTTTCTCTTGAATCTCGTTTTCATTTGCAAGAATTATTGAACATTACGATGTAAAATATGGAGCATGCAATTTCATATTTAATAGATAACTATTTTATATCCTGTACCTTTTAATAGGTGCTGTGCAATGCCCTTTGGTTCTTGACAAACCAACACTCAGTTATTGATGAAGCATCTCGACATATGAAGAATATACATCCAGTTCCAGTTGTGTTTTCCAAATTTGAAGGGTTTAATGACTTAAAACGAAAGAAACTTAAAAGTCAGCCACTCAAGTCCACAGATTTAAAAACACATGCAGAAGTAATTTATAGTTTATTGTTGAAACCTGTTGTCAACTCTAGCCCTGAATGGAAGACTGAAAGTGACAATTTCAAACAGCTTGCAAACTGTAGATGTGTTACAGCCAATATTTAGAAGAACAGCAGAAAGCAACAACATCATATCATGCTTTGACATATCCTGTATGCACTATAGGAGAACATGCAACGGTTGAACATAGAAGCAGTGGTGTGACAATAAAATCAAAATATTCATTGCTTAATGCTGCTATGAGAGAAGCTCAGCTATAATCTCCAGTATTTTTTGACGAGTCTTTGCATGTTGAAGAACCGTTTAACAATTCTGTTCAAAAGTACAGATTTTTTCATGAACTTCAACTCTTTGTTCCTGTTGACTTAATCAGATACTGTCCTGGTCGACCACAAGTCACAACATTGTGCATCTTTAAAGTAAAGGAGAGTCGCCCTGAAGCTGTTATTTTTACACAGGGAGCTAGATTCCTCCATACGATCACTTCCAATCTTAAAGAAGTACACACCAGAGCTCAGAGAGTGGAATTTGATTCAGTGGTCAACAACATAGCACATATCTCACCAGCTGTGAAAACATTTATCTACAGAACATTGACTAACGATGCATCTGCACTTTCAAATCCTGTAATGGAAGAAAGACTTAGACTGATTTCCCTTAGAAATACTGATATTATTGATGACTTGCGGCACTTAAATACAGGAAGACCACATGCGTTTGATAACTTCTTTCAAAAGCTTCAAGAAGTTGTGGAGGAAGTCACAGCTGTTGACGATCGCAGACACAATGTATGTCATATGTCTCAGCGGATATCCTTAAATGAAATGAAAGCTCAAGCAGAAGAAAAATGTGAAAAAGATGACCTTATTCCAAGTGCTAGTCTTGTTCGATTGCAGTTTGCTCCACGCAACCCTTATACCCACAGAGCACTAAATTTTACATCAAGATTAATGTACAGTACAAAATCCAGCAGCGACAGTTGCAAGTTAGAACACCCAGATGCCCATTATGTGCTGCACAGCTGAAGTATTTGAAAGAAATGTCTGTTGAATTACGAGACTCAGCAATACTGGGGGTTTTTTGTGATGACAAAGCTAAAGTATCTATTGGGGAACCTAAAGCTCCAGTGTCTACTGGAGTCAGAGGAAAGGCAACAATTGTGCCTTAGATCATGATATGACAAAGGCTTCTTTGACACTTTCTGTGTATCTTAAATGTGATATTCCTGAATCAGCTGCACAGTCTTTTATCCAAGGTGAGGTTACAAATGTTGTGAATGACTCAGTTTTTGAAACATCTGGTCCATTTCGCCTTGCAGCATCCCTAGTTAAAATAGCTGTCAAAGAAGACAAGAAAATTTTGCTCAGATTTACGGATGATGGTACAGATCAGCGCAATAATCTGGAATTTGTTAAGTGTTCTAGCATTTGCATTTTTCGAGAGCTGGATCTTGATATGCTTGTCCATGCACGCTGTTCTCCAGGTCAAAGCTGGGCCAACCCTGCAGAACGAATCATGTCAGTCTTAAATTTAGGTCTACAGAACTGTGCACTGGAGAGACAATGCGGTGATGAACAGACAGAAAAACAGTTTCGAAAGTGTAATTCAATGGCAGAGATAAGGTCAGCTGAAAACGATCCTAGCTTGAAGATTAAGTGGAAAGAGTCCATGGAATGCACTCAGTCTACAGTTTGAAATAGATTTCTCAGAATTTCCCTTAAGGACAAACCAATGCAGGCAATGGATCCTTTAAGTGAAGAAGAGTTTGATCTTCTTAAAAGGCACCTTAGATAGCTCTTCCCAGGTATGATATTGAAAAACTGCAGAAAGTCCATACTTCCAAAGTAGTAAAATACAATGAGTTTTAAAAAAAATGATGAAATTAAAAAAAATCCTACCTACCGACCCTATCTTTTTTCAGCATGTAACAGTTTGGCCTCAGGTCATGCACTCTATTATGATCTTTAAATTTTCGCTAAAATTATATGTTTTATAGTACTTTTTGAAAGATATCAGGCAGGGTGGTGATCGTCCTAATTTTTCTATTTCAGAATGAAACTTAATTAAATGCATATATGACACTCCTCGACAAGTTTGTGTATGGGCTATGGTACTCAGGTGACCGTTAAGGCCTCTTGTTTCTTTTGTGGTATATCAATATTTGTGACAAACTAAACATAGCCTCAGCTGTAACTCTTTTAGGTAGGAATCCAAACCGGGCATCTGTGATTACATTATTATCAGACCATGGTAATAGCCTTTGATTTAAAATTGAAGTGAACAGTTTACAAAAACAACTTACAAGGCCAATACCTCTATAATTATTTGGGTCAGATCTGGTTCATACTTCACCCACAGTGACCTTGGGTAAAGGGTGTGCAGTGACCTTGAACCATGTTTTTATGTCCAATGTGAAGGTTGTAGCAGAATTTTATGAAAAATCCTTGTCTGGAGCATATCTTCTCTCCCCTTGGCCCAATCTGGCTCATACTGCACCCACAGGATGTCTTTGATTTGAAGGTCAAGTGTCAAGGTCATTTGGATTACACAAAAATCCTTTATTTTATAGAGCATATTTACTCTCCACTTATTTGGATTATACTTCACATAAAAAGAGATTTTGGGTTAATGGTGACTTTGAATCAAGTCAATGAAAAGGTCATAGCAGATCTCTTTTTAGATTATTTCTCATTTGATTAATCTTGCTCGTTGAACAAAAATGCCTGTATCTAAGGGGTAATGTCATTGAATTAAGAGTTCTATGGCAGCTGGGATATGTCTAAGTTAAAGGACAAAGTCAAAGCAAAATTCTCTTAACTGTTTTTCACCTATTGTCCATTATTTAAGCGGGGCCCTTTGAGATGGTCACCATCTCAATGTTGTCTAGTTAAGGTCTTCCGTTTCCAACGGAAGACCTTATTGTTTTCGTACTGTTTCTTATTAAGGTCTTCCGTTTCCAACGGAAGACCTTATTGTTTTCGTACTGTTTCTTATTATTATTAAGGTCTTCCGTTTCCAACGGAAGACCTTATTGTTTTCGTACTGTTTCTTTTTATTATTAAGGTCTTCCGTTTCCAACGGAAGACCTTATTGTTATTGCTTTGTTTCTTTTCCTCTATTATTATTATTATTTTTTTTTTTTTCTCCCATGTTTTCTCAAAAACGCTTCAGCCGATTTTGATGAAATTTTTAGATCTTATTCATAACAAAATTTGTAAGAAAATTACACGAGTTTTTTTTGGTCGTCACTTCCGGTCCCGAGATATTAAAGATTTTATGTTTTTGCTTGTTCACGATTTTTCTCCAAAAGTATTTAAGATAGAACTTTCAAACTTTCAGGGATGGTAGAAAGTGTCCTGCCGCAGTGCCCTTCGCATATCCGAACGTCCGCCGTCACTTCCGGTCGGCACCGGAAGGAAACAAAAAACAGTCAATTTTCAACTTTTTTGTTTTGAAATTTTTTAATATTATTGTTCGATAGAGACGCTTTAATAACTTCAGAATATGAAATTTGTTTTAAAATCGATCCACGCATTCTCGAGATTTTGGGCTCCAAAGTCCTGAAGCGAGAGTCCGCGTAGCTCAGTCGTTAGAGTGGTGGACTTTGGCCCAGGCGACCCGGGTTCAGTCCCCGAGTGCCGAATATTTTTTCTTCCTTAATTGTGTTAAGGTTTATAATTTTATATATGAAATGATAGATTTTACTTATTTCCAATATAATTTTATCAAAAATCACAATAATAGCGACTTTTTAAAGATTAATTTAAGTATAATTATATGTCTATTGAAATTCTTATAGAGGGTTTAATGGAATTTAATGACATGTTTAGAAATGATAAAAAAAGAACAACTATCCCTCTAGGCTATTTTATGGTGCACTCAAACGGAAGACCTCTTGTTGCTCGCAACAAGCGTCTAGTTATTATTATTATTTTTTTTTTTTTCCAAATTTTGTGCACGCGATTTCTCGAAAACTATTCGACCGATTTCAACCATTTTTTCACAGATGATGGGACGTGATATGAATTTTATATGTTTTTGATATTTTTCCCGTCGTCATTTCCGGTCCCGATTTACGGCCGATTTTGCATTTTTTAACGATCTATTTTGTGCAGAGCTGATCTCAAAAACTATCAGAGGTATAACTATGAAATTTTCAGGAAAGGTAGTCTATAGTTTGAAGTTGTGCACTATTATGTTGTTTTACGCCAGTGGCGCCTTTTCTTGGAGCTCGCCCAGGCTCGAAAATTGGGAACGAATTTTCAATCAAAATTTTCATACGTTTTGATCTGTATCTTTTTATTAGTTGATATTTTGTTAAGACATATATAACAAAAGTGGTAGAGTACCACTAGTTCTTTCCAACAAAATCAAGAAAAAGGGGCTAGCCCCTTTATTTAGGGGCCAAGACACTTGTAAACTCTATTACAAATAAATGAAAAATGATAAAGATTTTGTAATACATTATAGAAGCAAAGTTGTTGATCGTAACAATATATAACAGGAAAAATCATTGCCACGCCCATTTATTACGTAATTAGGGATTTTTAGGGGCCAAAGTTCTCAAACTTTGATACAATATATCTAGAGAACGAGACATATTTTGTTAAGCATTAGAGAAGAGAAAATACTTGTATTGATGATTTAAATCGATTTCACTAATCAAAACACCAATGTCTGTCCCCATTAAGGATCTAGAGGGCTGGCTTCTAAAATATTCAATCATTTGTATCTCTAAAATGAACAACAATTTAAGATGGGTGTAAGAACAAAAAATGTAACTATTTGTGAGACCTTTTCAACGCAATCAAGAAAAAGGGGATGGCCCCTTTAATTAGGGGCCTAGATACTCGTAAACTCTATTGCAAATAACTGAAAAATGATAAGATTTTGTAATGCATTATAGAAGCAAATGTGTTGATCGTAACAATATATATCAGGGAAAATCATTGCCACGCCCATTTATTACGTAATTAGGGATTTTTAGGGGCAAAAGTTCTCAAACTTTGATACAATATATCAAGAGAACGAGACATATTCTGTTAAGCAATGTAGAAGAGAAAATACTTGTATTGATGATTTAAATCTATTTCACTAATCAAAACACCAATGTCTGTCCCCATTAAAAATCTACAGGGCTGGCCCCTAAAATATTCAATCGTTTGTATCTCAAAAATGAACAACAATTTTAGATAGGTTTAAGAACAAAAAATGTTAGTATTTTTGAGACATTTTCAGGGAAATCCAGAAAAAGGGGCTGGCCCTTTAAATTAGGGGCCAAGCAAAGTTGTTGAACATAACAATATCTATCAGAAAAAAAGATTGCAACGCCCATTTATTACGTAAATAGGGGTTTTAGGGGCAAAAGTCCTTAAACTTTGATGCAATATACCTAGAAAAGGAGACTTATTTTGTTACGCATTGTAGAAGAGAAAATGTCTGCATTGATGATTCTTATCGATTCCACTACTCAAAACACCAATGTATGTCCCCATTAAGGATTTACAGGGCTGGCCCCTAAAATATTCAATCGTTTGTATCTCAAAAATGAACAACAATTTTAGATAGGTTTAAGAACAAAAAATGTTAGTATTCTTAAGACCTTTTCAAGGAAATCAAGGAAAAGGGGCTTGCCCTTTAAATTAGGGGCCAAGATACTCGTAAACTCTATTACAAATAACTTAAAAACGATCAAGATTTTGTAATGAATTATAGAAGCAAAGTTGTTGATCATAACAATATCTATCAGAAAAAATGATTGCCACGCCCATTTATTACGTAACTAGGGATTTTTAGGGGCCAATATCCTAAGACTTTGATGCAATATACCTAGAGAAGGAGACTTATTTTGTTAAGCATTGTAGAAGAGAAAATGTTTGCATTGATGATTCTAATCGATTCCACTAATCAAAACACCAATGTATTGTCCCCCTTTAAGGATTTACAGGGCTAGCCCCTTAAATATTCAATCGTTTGTATCTCAAAAATGAACAACAATTTTAGATAGGTTTAAGAACAAAAAATGTTAGTATTCTTAAGACCTTTTCAAGGAAATCAAGAAAAAGGGGCTGGTCCTTTAAATTAGGGGCCAAGATACTCGTAAACTCTATTAGAAATAACTTATAAACGATCAAGATTTTGTAATGCATTATAGAAGCAAAGTTCTTGATCGTAACAATGTCTGTTTGAAAAACTCTTTGCTACACCCATTTATTACTTAATAAGAGATTTATAGGAGGCAAAGTCCTTAAACTTTTTAAAAAATTGAACGGAAGACCTACTCGTTACTCGTAACGAGATCGTATCTAGTTATTATTATTATTTTTCTTTTCCACAAATTTTGTGCACGCGATTTCTCGAAAACTATTCGACCGATTTCCACAATTTTTTCAGAGATGATTGGACTTCATATGATCTTCATACATTTTTGATAATTTTCCTGTCGTCACTTCCGGTACCGATTTATCGGCCATTTTGTTCATTTTTACGACCTATTTTGTGCACACAAAAACTCAAAAATTATCAGAGATATGAATATGAAATTTTCAGGATAGTTAGACCATAGTTTGAAGTTGTGCCCATTGTTTTTGTTTTACTCCTGTGGCGCCATATCTTGGAGCTCGCTATGGCTCGACAATTGGGTCCGAATTTTGAATCAAAATTTTCACACGTTTTGATCTGTATCTTTTTATCAGTTGATATTTTGTTAAGACATATATAACAAAAGTGGTAGATTATTAAAAGTTCTTTTCATCGATATCAAGGAAAAGGGGCTGGCCCCTTGAACTAGGGGCCAAGAGACTCGTAAAGTATATTATAAATAACTTAAAAACTTTAAAGATTTTGTAATGCATTATAGAAGCAAAGTTGTTGATCATAACAATATCTGTCAGAAAAAATTATTGCTACGCCCATTTATTACGTAACTAGGGATTTTTAGGGGCCAAAGTCTATAAATTTTTGACGCAATATATCTAGAGAAGGAGACATATTTTGTTAAGCATTGTACAAGGGAAAATGTCTGCATTAATGATTTCAATCGATGTTACTAATCAAAACACCAATGTATGTTCCCATAAAGGATTAACAGGGCTGACCCCTAAAATATTCAATCATTTATATCTCAAAAATGAACAACAATTTAAGATAGGTGTAAGAACAAAAAATGTTACTATACTTAACATCTTTCCAACAAAATCAAGAAAAACGGACTGGCCCCTTTCATTAGGGGCCAACACACTCGTAAACTCTCTTATAAATAACTGAAAAACGAACTAGGGGCCAAGAGACTCGTAAAGTATATTATAAATAACTTAAAAACGATAAAGATTTTGTAATGCATTATGAAAGCAAAGTTGTTGATCATAACAATATCTATCAGAAAAAATCATTGCCAGCGCAGTTATTACGTAACTAGGGATTTTTAGGGGGCCAAAGTCCTTAAACTTTGACGCAATATATCTAGAGAAGGAGACATATTTTGTTAAGTATTATAGAAGAGAAAATGTCTGCATGGATTGTTCTAATCGATTCCAATTATCAAAACACCAATGTCTGTCCCCATTAAGGATCTATAGGACTGGCCCCTAATATATTCAATCGTTTATATCTCAAAAATTAACAACAATTTTTGATAGGTTTGCGAACAAAAAATAATAGTATTCTTAAGCCCTTTTCAATGAACTCAAGAAAAAGGGGCTGGCCCTTAAAATTAGGGGCCAAGATACTAGTAAACACTCTTACAAATAACTTAAAAACGATCAAGATTGTGTAATGCATTATAGAAGACAAGTTGTTGATCTTAACAAAGTCTGTTTGAAAAACTCTTTGCCACAACCATTTATTACTCATTTAGGGATTTATAGGAGCCAAAGTCCTTAATCTTTTTAAAAAATTGAACGGAAGACCTACTCGTTACTCGTAACGAGATCGTATCTAGTTATTAAGGTCTTCCGTTTCCAACGGAAGACCTTATTGTTATTGCTTTGTTTCTTTTCCTCTATTATTAAGGTCTTCCGTTTCCAACGGAAGACCTTATTGTTATTGCTTTGTTTCTTTTTCACTATTATTATTATTGTTTTTTTTTTTCTGTCACGTTTTCTCAAAAACGCTTCAGCCGATTTTGATGAATCTCTTAGATCTTATTCATGACAAAATTTGTAAGAAAATTACACGAGATTTTTTCGGTCGTCACTTCCGGTCCCGAGATATTAAAGATTTTATGTTTTTGCTTGTTCACGATTTTTCTCCAAAAGTATTTAAAATAGAACTTTCGAATTTTCAGGGATAGTAGAAAGTGTCCTGCCGCAGTGCCCTTCGCATATCCGAACGTCCGCCGTCACTTCTGGTCGTTACAGGAATGAAACAAACAATAGTCATTTTTCAACTTTTTTGTTTTGAATTTTTTTAATATTACTATTCGATAAAGACGCTTTAATAACGTCAGAATATGAAATTTGTTTTAAAATCGATCCACGCATTCTCGAGATTTTGGGATCCAAAGTCCTGAAGCGAGAGTCCGCGTAGCTCAGTCGTTAGAGTGGTGGACTTTGGCCCAGGCGACCCGGGTTCAGTCCCCAAGTGCCGAATGTTTTTTTCTTTTTTAATTGTGATTTGTTTAACGATTTTATCTTTAAAACGATGGATTTTAATGTTTTCCGTTTTAATTTTATCATAAATCAAAACAATACCAGCTTTTTTCAGTACAAATATAGAGCCCGTTTCAAAATACCATCAATTTCCCGCATTGTAACAGTCTTGTTTCTGTCAGCAGCTCGCTAAATTCAGACGCTCGTCGCATCGCCGGCATCAAAGACATGCCGCCGAAGCACCTTTGCAGTACGACTGCATTAGAGCTCGCCAGGTCGCTTTGCCGGTATCAAAGAAATGCCGCCTCCTCATTGACTGTATGCACAAAACATTTAGCAATGCGCCCACATTTCAAGTATTCTACAGGACTTTAAAAGGAGGACTGTTTAGTATTTTTTTTTAGATATATAGATACATGCATGCATGTATATATGCGTTTATTGACATATGTTGTTTATATATTGATTTCCTGAACACTATAAAACACTATAAAATAAATCTCTCTCTCTCTCTCTCTCTCTCTCTCTCTCTCTCTCTCTCTCTCTCTCTCCAACGTACGAATATTTTAGTATTTGAATAAGAACTACTACAGGTAACATGCAGTAATGTGGCTAAAGCCTAAATGTACATTTGACGTTTAAAAATTATATATGTATTTATTTCTAGTTACGGGATATTGTCTTTGGATTTAAATGATTTGAAATTAATTTTTTAATGATTGTCTTCTTACTGATTGGAAGTCAATGCTAAAAAGTCATTTTTTATTATAGACGGTGTACTTCTTTGTATATGTCTACAGATACATATCTGTTGTCTGTCTTGGATTAAGAAACACCCCGAATTTTACACACGGAACTATACAAACGACCTGGTGACTGCGACAAGGTGTGAAAACTGACCACCCGTGTATGTGTGCTTGAGCTTAGGAATAAACAGCTGTAATCACTGATCGGGGAAATATACTGTTAAAACGAAAAGTCTGATTTTTCACTTTTGATAAAAAAAAAAAGTCATTACGGCAGGGTGCATCGGGATTATAATCATTTAAAATCTGCCTTAAGTTTATAATTAGTTACAAAGGTCTACATAGATGTAATGTTCACCCAAAAAGCGGGATTTATTATATCTGTTTAGTGATTAAGCATCGAGGTCAAAATTCATAAATTTCATAATATATTAACCGATTGCTTAACACTGGTCATTTAGACATAACACTGGGGTATTGAGTGGATTCGGGAAAAGGGGGATAATTAACCATACTACATTTGTAAGATGTAGGTTATTTTATTTGCAGACTTAGCAAAATTTTTTATCATACAGTGTGAGTCGGCAAAGATAAACTTGACACAAAAAAAAATAATCGATATGCAAAAGAAGCAGATAAAAAGATAATCAATTTCTTTATCAAATCGATTTCTGATTAATTCATCTCTCTCTCTCTCTCTCTCTCTCTCTCTCTCTCTCTCTCTCTCTCTCTCTCTCTCTCTACAAATGCAGTTTATAGCGTATGACATTTTATATATCTTATTTCTAAAACATTTAGAAGTAAAGAGTTAATCCATAAATTAACGATGTATTAAGAAAACAGTTACGCTGTTAAACCTTCCTTCATTTCGATCCTTTTATTTTTTGCTGAAATTAATTACGCCGTTTAATATGTCACTGATTGTGTTCAAAATTCATGATGTATACTGCTGTAGGTGTTACTATGTAAAATTGAAACCCGACATTTTAAAATGTATAATTAAGACCGCGGAACATTAACTGGCAAGATTGGAAATATACAGCTTACGTCAATTTCACTTGTTACAGTCAAAACTTTTGAAATGGGTGGGAACAAATTGACGCGGACGTCTGAGAAAACATTGGATTGAAACTGTAGCTATAGGAAGTGTATCAGTGGCGACTGATTCTCTGAAGTCATCGGACAATGCTTTGCCTTGCGTAATATCTCCCGAATTTGGATCTTCTCATATTTGCTGATTGTATAATTATTGATGAAATAAAATGGGTTTTTTTTATCGCTTTGCTGATACTAAATAAAATGTGTTTCGATCGCATAAGTAATATAGCAAGTTAGGAACGCTGAGGTGGATTGAAAATACACTTCCAATATTAACTACAGTTTGAATCCAACGTTTTCCCAGACATCCGCGTCAATTTGTTCCCGTCCATATCAAATGTTTTGACTGTAATAGCTTTTTAAAAACAAATTTTGTACCCGCGAGATCTCAGAAACTGTAAGTGATTAAGACACGAAACGTACATGGACGATAGACATTCAATTGAGGATGCGTTTAACTGTTTCAATTTTATCGCCCGTCACTTCCGGTCGTCACCGGAAGGGTACAAACAACTGGTTATAATAATTTTAACTGTTTTTCTTTGACAGTTTTAGATTGTTTGATAAACAAAACTGTACAATAGGAAAACGTTAAAAAAAATATATACTTTAATTTTGATTGAGCACTTCTGTTGGTCCGTTTCCTGTCCCGAGACAAAAACCTTGCCTCAACGATATCTCAAAAATAGTAACTACTTGGAGAACCAAACTGTGTGGGATGATAGACATATGTATATTCATTTGTCTACTCTATTTTGTTTGATTCGTCTAACTTCCGGTCGTCACCGGAAGTACTTTAAAAATTATTTTCGTATTTAATTTATTTTTCATAGAATTAATATATTAGTATCTTTACATATTTTATTTATGCAATGTTAAATAGACAAAAAGTTCTACTTCCGGTGAGATATCTCGAATATCTCAGGTAGCTGCTTTTAAACAAAATTTGTACCAGTGAGATCTCAGAAACTGTAAGTGATCAAGACACAAAACTAACAAGGATGATAGACATTTGATTGAAGATCTGTTTAACGGGTTTCACTTCCGGTCCCGCCGAAAGGGTTCAAACAAATCAAGCTGTTTATAAGTTTAAATGATTTTCTTTGACAGTTTTAGTTAGATTTTAAATAATAATATATGATGGAAAAGTATTTAATAAATACTATCTTTAATTTTCATTGAGCACTGCCGTTTATATGTATGAAGATATGTTTACTATATTCTGTTTGATCCGGCGTAAATGTAACTTCCAGTCTCACAGAAAGTTCTCAAAAATGACTTTTTGTCTTTTCTCAGACGTCCGTGTCAATTTGTTCCCGCCCATATCAAATGTTTTGACTGTAACAGGTGAAATTTATGTAAGCTGTATATTTTCAATCTTGCCAGTTAATGTTCCGCGGTCTTATAGATAGAAAAGAACAAGAATCCCGATAGCGTAAGGTGTATTCAAACGGAAGACCTCTCGTTGCTCGCAACGAGATCGCGTCTAGTTATTATTATTATTTTTTTTTTCTCCCACGTTTTCTCAAAAACGCTTCAGCCGATTTTGATGAAATTTTTAGATCTTATTCATGACAAAATTTGTAAGAAAATTACACGAGTTTTTTTTGGTCGTCACTTCCGGTCCCGAGATATTAAAGATTTTATGTTTTTGCTTGTTCACGATTTTTCTCCAAAAGTATTTAAGATAGAACTTTCAAATTTTCAGGGATGGTAGAAAGTGTCCTGCCGCAGTGCCCTTCGCATATCCGAACGTCCGCTGTCACTTCCGGTCGGCACCGGAAGGAAACAAAAAACAGTCAATTTTCAACTTTTTTGTTTTGAAATTTTTTAATATTATTGTTCGATAGAGACGCTTTAATAACTTCAGAATATGAAATTTGTTTTAAAATCGATCCACGCATTCTCGAGATTTTGGGCTCCAAAGTCCTGAAGCGAGAGTCCGCGTAGCTCAGTCGTTAGAGTGGTGGACTTTGGCCCAGGCGACCCGGGTTCAGTCCCCGAGTGCCGAATATTTTTTCTTCCTTAATTGTGTTAAGGTTTATAATTTTATATATGAAATGATAGATTTTACTTATTTCCAATATAATTTTATCAAAAATCACAATAATAGCGACTTTTTAAAGATTAATTTAAGTATAATTATATGTCTATTGAAATTCTTATAGAGGGTTTAATGGAATTTAATGACATGTTTAGAAATGATAAAAAAAGAACAACTATCCCTCTAGGCTATTTTATGGTGCACTCAAACGGAAGACCTCTTGTTGCTCGCAACAAGCGTCTAGTTATTATTATTATTATTATTATTTTTCTTTTCCACAAATTTTGTGCACGCGATTTCTCGAAAACTATTCGACCGATTTCCACAATTTTTTCACAGGTGATTGGACTTCATATGATCTTCAAACATTTTTGATAATTTTTCTGTCGTCACTTCCGGTACCGATTTATCGGCCATTTTGTTCATTTTTACGACCTATTTTGTGCACACAAAAACTCAAAAACTATCAGAGATATGAATATGAAATTTTCAGGATAGTTAGACCATAGTTTGAAGTTGTGCCCATTGATTTTGTTTTACTCCTGTGGCGCCATTTCTTGGAGCTCGCTATGGCTCGAAAATTGGGTACAGATTTTGAATCAAAATTTTCACACGTTTTGATCTGTATCTTTTTATCAGTTGATATTTTGTTGAGACATATTTAACAAAAGTGGTAGAGTATGAAAAGTTCTTTTCACCGATATCACGGAAAAGGGGCTAGCCCCTTTAATTAGGGGCTAAGAGACTCGTAAACTTTATAACAAATAACTGAAAAATGATAAAGATTTTGTAATGCATTTTAGAAGCAAAGTTGTTGATCATAACAATATCTGTCAGAAAAAATCATTGCCACGCCCATTTATAACGTAACTAGGGATTTTTAGGGGCCAAAATCCTTAAATTTTGACGCAATATATCTAGAGAAGGAGACATATTTTGTTAAGCATTGTAAAAGAGAAAATGTCTGCATTGATGATTTCAATCAATGCCACTTATCAAAACACCAATGTATGTTCCCATAAAGGATTTGCAGGGTTGACCCCTAAAAGATTCAATCATTCATATCTCAAAAGTGAACAACAATTTAAGATAGGTGTAAGAACAAAAAATGTTACTATACTTAAGATCTTTCCAACAAAATCAAGAAAAAGGGATTGGCCCCTTTCATTAGGGGCCAACACACTCGTAAACTCTATTACAAATAAGTTAAAAACGATAAAGATTTTGTAATGCATTATAGAAGCAAAGTTGTTGATCATAACAATATCTATCAGAAAAAATCATTGCCAGCGCATTTATTACGTAACTAGGGATTTTTAGGGGCCAAAGTCCTTAAACATTGACGCAATATATGTAGAGAAGGAGACATATTTTGTTAAGTATTATAGAAGAGAAAATGTCTGCATGGATGGTTCTAATCGATTCCACTTGTCAAAACACCAATGTCTGTCCCCATTAAGGATCTATAGGACTGGCCCCTAAAATATTCAATCGTTTATATCTCAAAAATTAACAACAATTTTTGATAGGTTTACGAACAAAAAATGATAGTATTCTTAAGACCTTTTCAATGAACTCAAGAAAAAGGGGTTGGCCCTTAAAATTAGGGGCCAAGATACTAGTAAACACTCTTACAAATAACTTAAAAACGATCAAGATTGTGTAATGCATTATAGAAGACAAGTTGTTGATCGTAACAAAGTCTGTTTGAAAAACTCTTTACCACAACCATTTATTACTCAATTAGGGATTTAAAGGAGCCAAAGTCCTTAATCTTTTTAAAAAATTGAACGGAAGACCTACTCCTTACTCGTAACGAGATCGTATCTAGTTGCATTAATAATTTCATTCTTACTAATAACACAGTCTAATTCCTCAAAGATGAGATGTTCGTCAGTGCTTCCTACCGTTGCGTTTGTGTTGGAGACGATGTCTTTAAAGTGGCGTAAGTAAGAGCGTTAGAAAACAAATCAATATGACAGTTTCATTTTATATAAATGTTGTCCTCAGATAAAAATGTGCACAACTTCATAATATGCACGTATATATTCAGTTTTAAGTTGACATTTTTTTCAAGTCCTATATTTCAAATACCTAAACATTTAAACATGTTCACATATTATATATAATTAATATTACATGCACATACCTTTGTATAATACTTGATTTCCCTGTAGCACCATCAATGTTTCACTGAGAATCTTGTCTTGGGCATCTTTAAACCAATTGTCAGACATCTAAAAATAAATTTATTTATTCATCTAAAATGATAAATTATGTTAGAATAGGATTTGTGAATTTCATTTCAGTGGTATTGTCTTTTTAAGAAAATGACTTTCTACCCTTTTGCATAGCAATTCCCATTGCCTTTTACGCCGTCTCTCATGGCTTCCTTTTTTATTTTTGTATAATTACAATAATTAAAAAACAATTGCATTCCTAGCATTATTCTCTAATGGTACATTTAAATTAAAATTAAACTGAATGATATCCATCGATAACATCTGTTGTTTCTTTAATCCAGCTTATAAAACCTGTTCTATGTTACAGTATAGAGCGAATACATGTTTCTCTTCTATGGAACGAAAATGTAAGATTGCATGTTCTGTCATTTAATTATTTTATTTACGCCCACTCAATACATTCGAAATTTACAACATGAATGTTCTTTGGGACAAAAATGTCCCCGCTATGTTGCAGTATTGTAAAAATTCGTAATTCTTTTTTGTGGGGCAAAATATGTCCATGCTTTGATGCAGTGTAGTAAGAATACATGTTTCTGTTCTGAAAGAAACACGCTTAATTTTTTTCAGTGTTTTTGAAGGCAGGATACATATTTCTGTTAACTGTATTAATTGCAAGACGATGCATCTTGCTATGACTAGGATCCAAGATTCATCAGTCTTCAATCAAATTAATTAATGTTCATTTTGAAAAACATTTTTTTCAAATAAACAAATAAATAGATGGGGTTCTTCCAATTCTTATTATTGTGAGGGGGAGAAAAGAAAACGTTGATCAAGCTTGCCAGCCTGAATCACTAATTGATCAAACCTGATAGACTGTCATGGCAAACTATATAAGATTGATATGCATTAAAACACGTTCACGATGCAACCTAGTTCAGCTTGTTACTCAATGTGAACATATATTTTAAAATTAAATTTATTTTATTTTCTCAATACAACTAAACACCTTTTAGCTAGCATGCCGGTCATTACACTTATTCCAGTTCAAATAAGGGTTTGAATTTCCGCACGGAGTTGATCTACAGGTGTACTTGGCCTGTGCGAAAATGATTATATAGAGAAAATGCATTAATTCTTGGAAAATCTTCTCCTCTGCTCCTGTGTATCAAGCTCATGAACTAAGCACATCGTTATGATGAGAAAGAATGCCTCTTCCAAAATTGTGAATTTCATGGCCCCCGGGTCAAGGGTTCTGGTGTTAAGATGGGGCTCTAATGATTGTATAAAGAAAATGCATTAATTCTTCAAAAATATTCTCCTCAGCTCCTGGATATTAAACAGATGAACTAAGTATATAATAATGACGAGGAAGAATGCCTCTTCCAAAATTATGAATTTCAAGGCACCTGGGTCAGGGGTTCTTGTGTTAGAGCGGAGCTCTAATGGTTATATAGTGAAAATGCATTAATTCTTTGTAAATCTCCTCCTTTGCTCCTGAATATTAAACAGATGAACTATAAGTACATACATGTAGTTCGATGAGGAAGAGTGCTTCTTCCGAAATTGTGACGTTCATGCCCCCTGGGTCCAGGGGTTCTGGTGTTAGGGTGGGGCTATAAATGAATACAGTAATTCTTCAAAAATCTTCTCCTCTGCTCCTGGGTATCAAGTAGATGAATTAAGTACATAGTAATGATGAGGAAAAGGGCCTCTTACAAAATTATGAATTTCATGGCTCCTGGGTCAGTGGTTTTTGTGTTAGGGCAGGGTTTTAAATATTATATAGGGTAAGGTGGTGTAATTTCGACTGATTGGTTTTTTTGTACTTTAAAGATTTGTTCAGTTATGTCACTGTATGTTATGCTACAATTTTTTAATGATTTTTTTTTAGAATTTGGTAAGTTTATTGTATTAAACAATCTCGGAATATTAAAAATGATTTCATTAGCCCTGTAATTTTAATGCACATGAATATACATTACAAAGGCCACACTGCAGTTACTCAGGTGATCGATGAGGCCCATGGGCCTCTTCTTGTAAGTTAAAGGATGTCGCTAAGGCAAGCTGGCTTTCAAATAGGTTGTAATGTTGTTGTGCGTTTGGGAAGTCTTGAGTTGATTAAACTGTACATGTTAAAGAAGACATCTCTAATTTGGTTTCTGCCCCCCCCCCCCCCCCCCAAAAAAAAAAAAAAAAAATTCAGTTCTTTTTTAGTAGGCTGACATATTCGGATCAGGTGTATTATATAACATTTTCTAATTTAAAGTACATAACCTGGGGGGATTTTAACGTTTGTAATTTTAGAAATGGAAATGTACAATATCGTAAGGGTTAATATATAAACCATAGAAATATTCTAAATATTATTGTGATATTGTTGATTAATAAATCCCAAGAATGTGTTATATTTTTGATGTTTCAAACACAAAATCCAGAAATAGGGGTTGGGGTGATTCCTATTGAAGTACATGTATATTATTTGAATGCCAACTAAGTGCTCATGAAGTTGTTGATGTTAATAAAGCACATCTTAAGGTTGATATATGAAATTTTAAAGAAAATTCAATTGAGTACTTTCATGTGCTATCACATTATGTTTAAAGTTAGAATAAAAAACTCAAACATTTGAAGTGTTGATAACATTAATATTTTCATAAAATATGGTATCACTATGTAAAATGCCAATGTTATAATTCATTTTTTTAATTTACTGAAAATTTTTGCCTGAAATTTGAAAATAAATTCCCTGAAATTAATTATTTTAGAAAACTGAAATTGTCAAAAAAATCATAATGCAAGAAAATATAGGGGTATATCAAAAAAGAGTGGCAATGAAAACAATATGTGTTGTAGATGACATCCTGATGCCGATGTGTTAAAAGGAAAAAGATCATTGACTAATAATTTTACACTATTTTAATACCGTCCTGCATGGAAGCGTTTAAGTGCCACGCTTTTTTTTTTCTTTAAAACTCAAACTTTAATCTTGGAATTGTCAAACTTTAATTTTAAAGTTGGAATTTCCAACTTTAATCATGAAATTTCCAACGTAAATCATGGATTTTCCAACTTCAAAGTTGGATTTTCAAATTTAAATTTTCGAAATTTCAACTTTAATCTTGGAATTTCACATTATATCACAGGTAAACTGAGCTATAAACTTATAGTTATATCTGTCTGAACTAGAAGTTTTAATAAAAAATAAGATTAATTAAGGTGTTCCGATGAGACTAATTCGACCTTCGCACTTTCGCCTTTAGTGCTAAGATGCAAGAGTGCGAAGGCGAAAGTGCGAAGGCGAAGGAGCTAAATTGCGAGGATGCGACACCCTCGCACTTTTGCCTTCGCATCTTCGCCCTTATGTCGAAAGTGCGGAGGTCGAAGTGGCCCCATCGGAACACCATATTAAACCATATACCTGTATACAGTATCAGATATCAAATATCGAAATAACAGTGAATGGAATCTACGTTATCTTGATAAGTGTAATAAGAGAGTTTTGTAAATTTACTGTAGTACAAGAAGGAAGAAAACGAAGACACAATAAAAAATCAAAACAAAGCCGTGCAATTTGTATATTTTGATTGTGCGTGCCTTTATCTACATGGCTTTGATAAAGATGTTTTAAAGACATTTGTCTGAAATTGATAAACTTATCCTAATACATGTATCATAAGAAGATAAAAGTTGGAAATTTCAAGATTAAAGTAGGAATTTTAAAGAAAAACGATTCTTCATTTAAATTAAGATAGGAAAGTGTAATTGCCTGCAAACATTTGCATTATATTTATACATAATCAGTGGATGCGTTATTGTACGCCCCTGTGGTACAGAGGTTACCTTTCTTTGACTTGTTAAGTTGAATTAACCACGGTAATCTATTTGATATCGGAGTAGGTGGTAAGTTTTCTAAACATTACTCGCCACACCCTTCCTTATTCCGCTAGGTTTTTATGACTGTAGAACTTAGAGGATTCATGTATTTATTTTCAAAAGCTTGGTTTTCTTTTATTTCGTAGCATTTAATTATTAATATAAAATGTATGTCTTGTATAATTCTAAGTTGTAAATATAATGACTTGGGGATTTATTTATGACTGATTGGCCGAGACAATTAATAAAATATCTGAATATTTTTATTTGCTTCATATTTATAAGCCTCTTAGTGACTATGTAATAACGCACCAACGTCTCTCTCTCTCTCTCTCTCTCTCTCTCTCTCTCTCTCTCTCTCTCTCTCACACACACACACACACACACACACACACACACACACACACACACACACACCAAGAATAGAAAAACAAGGTACACTTTCTCATGAAAAAGATGAATAACCTTTATTATAACCGATTATATTGATTATTATATAAAACAGTATATATACGTAATAAGATCCCGGATGTGAAATTGTGCTGATATAATTTGTCGGTCATTTTTGTATTTTACACTTAGTCACAGACACATGTACATGTGTTATGAAGATATTATGAAGATTATAAGTATAACATATTAAGGACTATCATAAACTACAGCTACTACTAATTCAATTATCATTTAAATCATTTCTTTGCTAACCGTGCATGTGTAACTGACAGTAGGTGTATTTTGTTACAGTTTCGAAGTTCGTTGAACTTTGGTAATATGGAAATGTTTTTCACTTGTTGGTGATATGAGCTGGCCCATCCTCTAGGTACTTAGACATTATACTCCATTGTCTATGACTTAGACTAATACTGTCTCCTATTGGCTTGTCCAAAATTCCTTGTGTTTGGAGAATTGTTTAATGAAGAAAAGAAACAAGGAAAACCTAATTTAGATTTATACATCAATGGTTTTTTTTTCAATTATGATGCATGTCCCTTACCCGGTATATGTATAATGTCCTTTACAAAAGTTTGATTCTTCAAATTTTCTTGAAAAAATTTTGATTTTAAAGAATCTAAATTTTTGTAAAGAATAATAAATTGTATAAGAATGACGGTTACAATTGTTTTAAACGTGCATATATTAAAATATTAATTGTTAAATGTTATGTATTCATGATATTAAATATAACTGTTCTTAAATTAACTGAAAAGTGTTATGTAAATTATACCTCAATGAAAAGTATTTTTTTTATCAGCAGATTGACTCGCTTGTATAGATGTATGCAACAGCCAAATGAGAGTCTACGTTACACCGAGAGCTTATCTACTACTTTGAGTCAATATTGTAATTTAAAGAGAATGTTTTGTAGAATAAACAGGGGTATTTTGTTTGAATATTTATTTCAATAATCTTTTACTGTAAAATACTATTGCATGAAGTACATGTGAATGCTTATTGCAACAACCAACCGCAGGATATGCCTGTCTTGAAATTGATGAGTTTATTTTCCTTTGGTTGTCGTTTTTGCAAACATAAATGTTCCCTGTTTTCGGCTATCGACCTTGGGGGTACGTATATTGGTCACACATTTTTATTTCTTCGCTCTCTCTCCGCTTCGTGTGGGAAAGTTTTCTTACAAGTCCTCTTAAAATTGCCTAAGGAATTAAAACGTCGCGAAACTGCAGAAAGAAATTTTTACTTTGTTTGTTCAAGTCCATATTAAGCGACTAGTTTGTTTTTCTTGTTCGTTTGTATTAATGCTTTTATTCAATTTAAATTCACCAAATTTAGATTGAAAACATTCCCTCCCAGGTCTATCAAATCATTGTTTTATTTTCAGTTTAAAATTCATTAAATCTTTTATGACTAATTTCACAACTTTTGTACAAGGGTGCTGTGAAGAATTTATTCCAATTATACTAATTTCATTGAAGTAGATTCCTGATCTGACGACAACAACAGGTGCGCGATTTTTCTGAGACTGAAACAGATTCTTCGGATGGTTTCTACGATTGGTCATAGTCCCGATCACAACAGACGACCGGCTTATTATTCCAGCGTGTTGATTTTCATTAAACATGTTGTTAGATCCAAATTCCGACAGTTTTCTACGATTGTGTGATACATGTGTTCAGTTCCTGAGAATTTAAGTCGGGAAAACTGGCAAAGCAATGCACCAAGTAACCAATTATCATTAATTAGCATTCATTATAATTATTTATTCCAGTAGATTGATGCATCACCTAAACCATCCTCGGAGTCCCGAGATAAACTGATATATGTACATACATGGTAAGGTTTAATATGCTACACTTGGGAGTACATTTAACTTCATCTTATTATTTTAACACAGACAGCCACATTTAATTGAACACTTCAAAATGTTTTGCTGAATGTTTTTAAATTTTAACACTTTTACTCCTGATTTCTGTGATTAATGAATAAATACTCTTTTATATATATATATATATATATATATATATATATATATATATATATATATATATATATTTCAAGTATTGTTTTAAGATAAATGGTTTTCCTTAGTTTTTATTTTTAATTACAAAGTTACTTGTGGATTGTAAAGTCACAAGAAACCACCCACCCCCCACCCCCACCCACCCCCAAATGAATTTAAAGATATGACATGGGTTTATTGACAGAGGAATATATATTCTACAGTGCAATATCATACTTTGTTCTATTTTATTCATATGCAAAAAATAAACTGACACAAAAATATTTTCCTTTCTGCAATTTTGTCGATGTATGATCATAGTCGTTATTTCCGGTTTAACAATGAAAACGTGTGAAGAAAAAAGACAAATTTATAGAGTGGATTTTTAATTTGCTACAGTCTCTATTTTTATAACTGCGTTGAAAATGAAGTGCATGAATTTGATTTTATTTTTGTTCTCATATTAAAAAGTACGTGTGTGAAACATTTTAATGAAGAGAAGAAAAAAGTTAATGAGAGAGAAAATCAATAAACTAATACAGGTACATGAGTAGTACAAAAGTCACCTCAAACATATTAAGTGCATTAGGCATGTTCATAATCAGGTTGTAAATTCAAATTTAAGAATCTGTAGATGTGTGTTTTCCAGTTTTCCAATTTTCCAGAAGTAGAAGTTTTCCAACCAGCATGATAGTAAACAGTTATACATTGCTTTTTAAGTTGCCCTTTGACAGCTCTTCCCAATCGCCAAAATTCATAATGTTAAATAAATAAACTCAAACAAACAAACAAAATAGTGTAGATCCGGAAGATTAATTTCTTGCAAACTAAAGTCGGCCGACATAGAGTTGGAGGTCTCTAAGCGATTCCTGGGTAGTCCAGACCCTACCGCTGATTGAAAGTTCTTGTAGAACACCTCCTCTTATGTACCGCGTACGCTTGGTTGGATTTACACACACATATTCCCTTTTATCGCCAGCCAGAAGAAATATTTCCATAATATTACCATCTCTTTCAAGACGTACAATTCAAGGAGGTAATCGACTGGTGAGGGGCGCCTCGTCATCACTTCTCCAAATCTTTTTCTATGAACCATGCCCGCATAAAATTGCTCTCTCCTTATTAGCATATTTGCCTTTTTAATCAACAAAACATGGCGATATTGCTTTGAATTTGCGGAAATTGTGTTTATGCACGGTGCGAAACTGGGGTTTCAACTCTTGGCGCTGGGTCTGGTGTAGATACTTGAAGAAGAGCAGAAATCAAGCAGGAGATTTCAATAGACCTCTGTTGACAACCGTTTCTGGTATTAAGCTTCACTTCATAGGACAGTTGTCATCTTGTTCCAAAGGTCAACCAAGTCTGCACTAAGTTACCTTGATTTATTAAAATTATATTTCCTTCCTTGCAACCAGTCTTGGATTTGAAACACGCCATCATTTGGTATATCCTTTTAACTTTCTATCCGCATGTGCTCACCTGTTTAACATTTTAACTTCTATAAGAAGATAAGATGGCGATCGCTTGTAGACCAGATGTAATCTTCTTATTGTAACAAACACCTAGCTGGCTTTGCTTAATCAGCTGACAACAGATTCCATTGAAGACAGATTACAGACTCACAGTAGCCCAACTTAACATTTTTCATCCCAATCCGATTTAAAGCCTGAAATCTCGTTTACACAGTATTTTTGCTCAGGAACATCTCTAAAGAGAGTTTCGGTACAACAAGCTCCCTGGTTTCTCTGTTTCTTTGGTCCCTTTCAATGACCAGGATTTTTACCGTAAATGAAAAATCAAAACAATGTTTCGACTCACATTCCCTTTTTCGGGTGAAATTCGATGGATATTACTTGTATATTGTCCAGGGTTCTGAAAATACTCTCTGGAGAATTAAGTTACTAAAGTGTGATTCAAATTTAATAATGTTGCGCAATTCGTGATAGGAGACCTTTCAGTGTGCTATGATATTTGTTTTTGAATTTCCAAGATACCTGCATATTGAAAATTGAACCTTACCGTGTGAGTATTTGATTTCATTGGTTACTTAGTTACTTAGTTTACACGCTCACATTTACAATGAAATTCATTTTCAAGCACCACTTGGACAACATGATGCCGGGCTATATGAAGTACAATATGCATTGAAATCCTACAAATTGTTGCCGTATAACATGGTTGTTATTTACCAGTAACTTTTCTTTATTTGTAAGTTGTTTACATGAACTTGACCTGTTATTTCTATCATGGGAGAAAAATATCAACCCAGCTATAGGTCAGATCTCTGAATTTAACTAGGTTGATTTGTTTCCTCTAATTAACACGTATCCTTGTTTTATAATCTGTGTAACTTCGATTTTATATAAAGACATGTGGCATGGAAAACTGAAAGTTCAGTATCTTGGAATTCCACCAATCGGTGCTGTCGTTGACTGCGTTAGTCTTTGCAAGAGGAAATAACATTTCCCTTATTACACCCATCGGAGAAAAATATCCATCCAAGTAGGCCAGTACTAGACTAAGTGTTTCATTAGTATTGTAGTACGATCTGATGCTTATATGTGTGTATATGTAGTTATTTTAGAATAAAATTGTACTATATCGCTTGTGTGGTCATTAATAAAATACAATTTATATGTAACCATTGATATCGTTTATGGAATAAAACAAACATGTTATAGGTCAATCAGCCCGGGTCATCAAACATTCAACTGTGGACTTCTTTCGTTCTGTTCAGTTTATACAAATAACATAATTATTACGTGTGACCATGTATACGCAAACTTCCGAAACAAAAAATACTTTTCTGCATGAAAATTTTCTTGTATTGATGGATTGCCTTAAAGGAAGTTCGATTGTACAAAACAAAAATGGAAACAGTCATGACATTTTGCAGAGTCTTGAAATGTATTTCAACACGTCATATAAACCAGATCAGGCAAACGTGTACATTGAACCAAATGAGATTATAGAAATACACGCTGTTTATTAGACCTTTAATAAACATCTGAAAATGATTCTTTTTATGAGGAAACGTGTTTATTTTACTGGCTCTTATTGAAGAAAAACTACATTATCATCATCTTGTAACATGATAATTATTATTAATCATAAAAGTTTAAGTTATAAGCAGAATTGTCATATTGATTTTTTTAGGAAAATATTACAGCTCACATTGCTTTGTAAGCAATTTCCCCAAATCACAGATAGAAACATCTTGCAGCAAGCGGACCACACTGCAGCCACTCGCGACAGTAATTATATGTTGCGATATGCATGAAAGTTATTAATATTTAGTTCAACTTTTACAACGTAAATAATATGAATTTCTTTGCAGCATAGTCAATCATTCACAACTTCTTGGTCTTTCCGGAGAGCGGAATAACAGCCTCAAATGTACTACGTAGGCGTCCATGACAACCCCCTTTTTATGAGTTTTGGTATCACTAAAGGACAATGTATTATCTGTTAAGATTAGTGCTTAACTTTATTAATTTCACGGATTTTAACGAACATATTTCACAGAAGAAACATTAAATGCTGGCTAGTTAATAACAAGAATTGATGGAAAGCGACTCAATTTTGTATAAAACTCCAACATCTGGAGTTCTGCCGGAAAGACCCAATAAGTGACGATTACAACATCAATACATTTACATCAAGTTAACTTGAATGCGCATTGTATTATTTAGTTAACTATTAAATAAAGTTTGGGGTGTGTCTTCTCTATTATATAAATTATCTCGAGAAATAAATTGTCGATAATTTTGACTTATTACAATGCTGACGAATTATACAAAGTTTGATATCTTAGTGCTAAGCTTATTGTTTAAATAATTCAAATGTAATTGAAATATCGGTTGTAACTTTGATCCTTGGGGAGAGGACTTATATAGGCACAGCCTGATGTCCAATCCTATTATGTACTTATTTGCATAATAAAATATTTGTTAAATTAGTGCTAAGCTTGTGCGCACCCATACACTTCAACTACCACATACATACAGTGAGCGATGATAAATCACATCCTTCGCAAAACATGTGCGAGGGGATAAAATGGAAGAAATTGATAAGAATTTCATCAGGATAACGTAACTGCAACGTCTAACGCTGTGTTCATCTTTGTATTTTTAATTTTTAATTTTTTTTTTTTATCATTAAGATTGGAATGATTTAAGAATATACAAAAATACACACAAAAAACTGTTTGTGATATTCACAAAATTCCGTAATTCACAAAACTCCATACATAATTGTAGGTATATTTCTACTCCTCTTTTCTAACAATCTTTTTTTCTTGAATAAACATGTACTTGACAATTCATTTACCAATGACTGCATATTTCAGAAGGGGTGGATTGTAGTTGTCTTTGGTGCTTTATAATGAGTGATTCAATTAAGTTGCCCTCGGACAAATTACTGGAATGATAAGTTCATCAAAACTAGTGTCATTGTATAGCAGCGATAGACTTCTTAAATGATTTCTTTGAGTTGGTCTAACTTTTGTGACGTATTGTAAATCAATACTTGTAGGAGTAGATTATATAAGACGTTAATGTATGTACGTGTACTCCATTGGTTTACTGGTTCAGATGCAGCAGTTGGAGAATGAAAAAAACAAACAGTTCGCTGGCAAAAACACAAAAATTCAATGCGTAACGAAAGTTGTTGACTACAAAAAGAAAATATTTCACTGCTAAAAATCATTGGTATTTTACATATCTAACAGTATGGACGATTATAAAAGTGATCGGTTAATATCGATACTATTTTCAAAGAAAAAAGTTTTATTTTTTTATTCGGATTCTTATATAAATATTAATGAACACGAGTGCAACCAGTCGCGCATCCAAATGCGCGTGAGTTGATTGTAATAAGCAATTCATATCTTCATAATCAAATTATTGTTTTGTTTCAATTAACTTCTACGATTACTACTTATGATAATTAAAAATTGAAGTCTTTTTTAAAGTTATCATATGTGTAGGCACTATCCTTTGATATTGGGTTGTTCATTGATTTCTTCCAGATTTGCTGATATCTGTCGGGGTTTTGTTTCGTTATCTTCGAATAGGTTATAAAATGATTATTTCAAAAACAGAGCCAAGTTTCTTAACCAACCTACTCTAAAAGAAATAGGTATATGATAAATTTCACTTCACGTGTAATTACCTTTTAATCAGCCATTTTGTCATATTTAAAACAAAATGCAATGCCTCAAAATCTAGTTTTAAAACTCTTAAACTTGAGTATATATTCATCTCTGATGAGACATCGTGTGTGTGTGTGTGTGTGTGTGTGTGTGTGTGTGTGTGTGTGTGTGTGTGTATTGTTCAGCTTCTTTATCTACTGCTTCTTGGGTTTTTGTGTTAAAAAGATAAATAATGAAACATATAATTAACATTGAGCTGTTCATTTCCTATTTTTTGTATATTTCAATGGGTAGCTATATAACAGTACTGGTTCTAATTAGTTCTAAGAAAAATAAGAATAAAATACTTTTTCACCATAGTGTGATTACTAAATTCACTGTCTCGGTTTGAGGGCATATAACAGCTTTTATGATACTAGTATTTTGTTCTGCGGATTATCACGATACAACTCGAGTACCTTGTGAAAATACTTGTACAGAATCCTAAATATTTTTTTATTAAGGACCACAGCTGTTTTAATCCAGTTTAGTTCACGGGTTTTCCACACTATTTGCAATGTCCACTGCTAGGGACGTGAGCAAAAAATTAGGTGTGAAAAACGAGTGTGATCTCGTGTCCTGTCTGGTAGCAGGTATCGCCTTACTATGTTGCGAGATGCATCGCGGCATCGATTCGTCGTCCACAGTTTTAGATTTCGTCCATTCGTTGTCTGCTCTTCTGTGTGCACCTTGAATGTCTGACCGCCATCTAAGAATCGCCTATTTCACGAGAAAGAGTACGGCAAGAAGTTGTAGAAATTAAAATTTAATTTCTTGTGATGACTCTCTCAACGGGAAATTAAATCAATTCTATCGCTGCAAATGGAATACGCCTTCCTTTTGAGAAACACCTGAGTGTGTTACCATTCATTCTCCCCAGCTTTGTAAAAAGACATTATATACCTGTATTTTATTGCAAATTCAGCTCCCGTCCGTGTCTGAAGTCATCAGTGATACAGCTTTCACTGCTTGCAATAGAAAAGGGTCGGTTCGATTTCAACCAGCTAACCCTTGTCACCTTCGGCGCGATTGACTGAAATTCTTCTTTTTGCGGATATCATCCCATGTTTTTACCTGAAAACTAATTATCAATTCTAGTTATCTGTTACAACACAAAGGGCGACCGGTATGGGTTCTCCAATGTTAAGGCGAAACAGCTATTGAAATGTAATTTCCCACCATTTCTTTCCCAATGCGATGTTCGTTTATATTGTGATAACGTTGAATTGATATTGCTATGCGACCTCACAAGACATTTCCACCATTAACCAAGTCTAGAAGATTGAATTAAAGTTTAAAACAAATGGAAAAAGCATTTACTCGTTTGTGTTGTTTAATCAAAATGGGTTTATGAATATATGTATTGTGGAAGGTTGCAACGCAAAGTATATAAAAGATCTAGATAGTCAGGGAAAACTAACCAAAACAGGATGCAGATCGTGATACAGGGACACTGGTATTAAGCCAATATGCGTACCAAATGGTACGCATGTCCTAAAATGGCGACAAGCTCTGTAGGTTCGGAAGTTTACACTGCTCTATTTATTTATCCAGATCGTATTTCAGCGGGTAAAACATAAATGTTTGAAGGGCTACTGAGTCTTCGCATGTAGAAACTTATACAATACACTAAACCCGCATATTAATTGACATTTCCTTCATTAATGAAATCCCGATGATATGCGTACCTACGACATGTTTTATTTTTTGGATATACGTACCATAATTTGAAGATATGGGTACCAGCTTATTGAGGGAGGCGATTTAACCAAATATAGACACAACAAAATCCAAATGCATTTATCAGCTGAATAAAGATATTTAAGGTATATCAATTATTATAAGGTATATCATATAATGAAGAAATTAATACTATAGTACCAAAATAACTGCAAAGTAATAAGCTTCGTCTGTATTCGAATCTGTGTTCGAATAGCTATTTATGATTATTTTTGTGTTTTGTTGTATTTTACATAGTCGGTACTTGCTTTTCAAAAGTTGACCGATCCCGATTAAAAACAAACTGATCCAGATCTAAATTGCAAAAAAATATAAATTAAAATTATAAATATTTCTTCATTTGCAGCCAAGCCATCAATTTAATTCATTGCTCAGTTAATTTACAAACCATATTACAACCAATTATTCAAATTTTCGGGTGACATTGTTATATATTCAAATTTTCCTTCATTAGAGTCGGGATCAGTTTAATTTCGATCGGGTATGGTTCAATTTTGAAAATTAGTAATCTATAATATTCTAAAATTTCGCCATTTTGATTCAATTTCTTTTTTTTTAGTTTAAGAAATATTTTATTCAAAAATATACATATAAGTATATAAGTGAATATGGATTAAACAGCAGGCAAAAATAGCCTATATTAGTTCTCTCCATCTGAGGTCAAGGTATGAATATTTATAATACTAATAGTGTATACTTTTCCAAGTTTTACATAGACATTTTACTAACTTATAAAGAATATAGTAATAAAGGATTTAGTTAAATAACAAGATCTTTTTTTTTCAAATGATTACATTAATTTTTTTTTCTATAAGACACGTCTCTTTAAAAGATTGTATCCATAGGTTTGAAAAATATTAACCAAAAGGTTGGTTTTTTTTTTTTATTTTCATAAAATTGTAATGATCTTTTATCTAAAAAAAATAAAACGTCTTATTGACATTACTTGAAATGATTTATTAGATATTTATTATATCTTATTATTATTATTAATATCGTGTATTTATTCACGCCAAACTCTACAGCGTGTTACTTGCATCCAAAACAGATTTTCCACTTCATCATAAAAAATACCCCCCAAAAAATGTATAAAATAATTAGGAGTATATAATATCCTTCTTTGAACAACGAAATCATGTTTCGGAAGTGATACTTTAACGATCCATAACATAAAATTTTGGTGTAGCATTCCGCCTTAAATTGCAATTAACTTCTGTTTTATTTTTGTTTCGAAGCTTTATCGACCCCCTCCTTCTCAACATGAAACTTATTGTCATCAATCAGGACTTCTTTAGTATTTTAAAATCTGTAGATAGTCACTGCTTAGAACAAAATAGTTCATGAGATATCAATAGCAAAGATTTATTCCTGTCAATATAAAAGATGTCTTCGGTATATAAACTTGTTAAAAGGTATTTTTAAATTCAATATAATATTAACTTATATTGGTATAACATACATGTACAAACATTTACTTTATAGAGCTATCTAATTATGAAGTTTAATTAATTACCAAAAGGAAATGACGTCATCTACAGTAAATCAGTCATTCGAAGTCGGGACCCGTGTGGAAAACAAGAAACTCGCCTGTTAATTTGCATAGGGGCATTCTAAACGAAATATTTATTGAGCAGATGCTTAAATCACGTGTTTATGTCAATAGGTGCCTATGGATTTACTGGTATTAATTCTTTCAATGTTGCTTCATAACAGTAGCTTTGTTTGATAAGGTGTAGCAGGGCTTAAATTTTGGGTTAAAACAATGAAAAATCTTGTTTTAAACTGGCATTTTCAATGAAATATGAAGGAAATAAGTAACAAATCTCGGAGTTCTGGCTTTTTTTTTTTTTGACTAATGGAACATATATCTAAAATGACATGCCTACAGTCTCTCCGAAAACATGCTAATGACAACCTTTTTAAAATGATGTCAAATTGAATATGGGTATCCGAATTACTTTTCCCATGATTTAATATTGAGTGTCAACATGTTTTGTTTTTAATTTTCAACATAATATATTTAAAGCAGTAAAGGACGGCGAAAAGACATATCAAATCAATATGACGTAATAATGGATCAAAAAACAAATGGCGAACAAACTTTATTTACTTTATCTTGACCTTGTCGGTTCTGTTATATCACAGGATATATAATTATATAAATAATGTACAGCGTGTGTACAGTACTGTCCTAATGTTCATTCTGATATAATGTTATATATTTTATTTGTTAAAAAAATTATATCAGAAAGGACACTGAGACCATTTCTCGCCATGTACCATTTCTTGGCAGTGCATTGTACGTCATTTTATCAACACATAAAATTATAACGAAAAATGACGGATCAATGCATTGGCGAGAGATGGTACTTGGTCTTAGGCCAGTAGATGTTATAAAGTGTGTGTGTGTGGGGGGGGGGGGGGGGGGTACAAAGAGTCTTTTATCAATTTGAATTGAAATTCTAAAATTCAAGCACGTGCCACAAATGGAAAGGGCAATTAAATGGTCGTTGAAATTCACTGATTATTACGATTATATGATTTAAATACAATTTTTGAATTGAAAATCTCAACTTCTTTATTGTAGAAGAAATTATTACAGTAACTATGCATGCTTGTGAAGGATAATTGATTAAAATGTTTTTCATTTTATTTTATAAAATACCAATTATCAGACAAAGTAAGAGGCAACACTTGTTGTTCTTTAGAAATGATTGTTAAAAGTCAATTGAAATTTTCGAATTTTCGAATAGTTTAGAATTCAAAGATGACAAAATAAACAAAACTTATATTATATTGAATGTGGCAATGAATCCGCGCGATGCTCGCAGAAATGCAGTTCGAAAGATACTGCAGATGAGTAATTTTTGTAGCATTTTACAGTTTCTCTGAAGTAAGACTAATATCGTGAAGGAAACTTATACATATATTTGAGTCTTTATATTTTCCCTTGACACAAGCTGAATACATAAACGATGTGTATGTTTGGTAAAAATATGTTTTAAGAGGCTCAATTCATCATTTGGTTTTTGTGGTTTTTTTTATTTATTTACTTCAGTAGGCCTACTTACATTTATCTGTAAAGTGGCTTCTAAAGCCTATGGTTGAGCTTTTGTAACTATTTTATTGAATGACTGGAGATTAGCATTTTTATGATAGCTTGCATGTAATCCTTGTGAATGCATTAAACAATAAAATAATTTCAAATCAATTTACCGGTACTTACTTGTTCAATGTTTGCCCCCTTATTTTATGAAGCATTCGATCAAAGTATAAATCGTTAATACCTGACCTGAGTCGGTGAAAAATTTATATATTCAGTTTTAATTTCGCTCTTGAGAAAAGGAGGGGGTGAAATTGTTAACTTCACCAATACCATGTACATGACCAGGTTTACGAAATAAGGAATCATTTCTTTTTCACGCATTTTTCATTTTAACAAAATGAAAATATTGAATATGTACATTGACCTTAAACCTATCATATTAGTAAAACATCTCGAAACGATATGGTTACATTTACATGTAATTTTGTTTTACAAATATAGAAAAAAAAACCCGAAAAATTAAAGTAAAGCCAGCTTTGTCTCCTTTTCTTTTTCAGATACTCAAAAAATCATGACGTTCCCTCTTCCTGGCAGTGGATTATCCAAAATTAACAAGTCGATAGCTTTTAGCCGGAAACCCATTCCGTTTGCTTCTAATATAAACAAATATCAGTACTACCGGGACAGCCTGTGGATTCGCTGGAACTGCCAGCGGAAGAGATGTCAAACTATTCAATTTATTTCTTAGAAAAAATATATATTTTTGAACTAGGATTAAGAGGATTAAACATTTATTTAAATTTTAAAAAAGGAATAGTGTAACCCCCGTGCCTGTAATTTCAAAGTGAGAAGTACTTTCAATTTTTACCATTTCTCACAAATGAATAATTTTCCCCGATTTTTCTCTCCCTTCCTGTTGTACATACGATATTTCGATATAATCAGGATAATTATACATAGCTTTTAATGTTACTATTTTTATTACAACCAGCCATATTAGATGTGAATGATGGCATCACTTTTTTTCGAAAAGTTCTTTCAAAGTCTCTAAATATTCTCTCTCGTAGCCTCTCCGGATATGTTATTTTGAATCATATTGTATAGAAAATTTTATCAAATTATTTTATAGCGATAATTTAATTTGTTCAGCACAATTCTTATGAATTTTGTTTATCAATTTATTTTTTCAAGTACTTAGTCCATGCAAAGGTGGAAAAGTCTTTACATGACAATGATTTTCAAAGAGTCAGGTGTTTATTGTAGTTTTAAAGATGAAAGTAAACTTGTAAAGTTCGAAGAAATAAAAAACAGAACTCTGTGATAAGACTCATACAAAACAACGTTTAATATGAATTTCAAACATACAGCGTCACTCGGATAATCTCACAGACAAACATACAGACACGTGCAAAACATTACAACGTGAGACATTCTCATCATTATGCTTTACTGACCACTAAATCGGGCCAGTTTTCAAAGTTAGCAAAATTCGTTGTTAGTATATACAATACGTGGAGAGTATTTATCTCGACCAATCTCAGTTAAAACAACGTACTACAGAGGCTGACAGGGACAACAATTTGACTTATTATGCTTCAGAGCCTGGTCCTCATTATTATATGATAAAAAGATATGACATTGCACCATTTCGTATATAATTTTTTCCAGGCGTTAAGTGGGACGTACAGTTATGGAGACGTTGGCATATAGAAAGCAAATGTTCAGTATGTCAACGACTTGTGTGGGTTAGTTCATATATTAGATGTGTAATGTTTACACTTCAACATTTAAATATCATAGATGAGTGTTTTTGAGACAACTTGTAAACATATTTACGAAGAATCCACTTGGCAAAGCGCGGTGATTTTGCACGCAGACGACCACTGGCTCCTCTGACGCGTGGGACCCGGGTATCCATAACAACCACTGACGAAGGGTATCCTAACAGACGCGCCTTCTTTTAGCAGTCGGCGCAGAAAAGTTGACTCAGTGAATCAGAGAGCCGATCATATAAAATAATTGTTGAATCAACATAAATAAAATGCATACGATCACAGAACTTGGAATTTGGGCCACGATGACGTGTCTTTGTATTCTAGACAGTCTGCGTGATTGGCCCTGGGGATCTGCGGGGCCGGCATGGACCCATAAGATACCTGATTCCCGTTCATTTGGTTCATTTGATTTGACATCACCGGGAGCTGCATATGGTTGAGGTAGCCCATGTCACTATAGTAACTTGAGGGTCCATAGTTTTGATGAGGGTAGGAGGCAGTTTGGGTGTTGGCCATGGGGTAGCCGCCCCTCTGCATGCAACTGTTGGAGTTCAAGATGTCGTTCACGGGAGGAATAGAAGCGGGACTCCAAATAGACGACTGACTTGTCATCACGTTTGATGGAGGAGTACTGACAACGGGGGGTTTACAGTAAACGGGCGAGGTGGAGGCTGGAGGGGGAGACTTTGCCTTCTTGGGTGTAGGGGGCTTGGATTTCCCCTCCTGTGCCTTCTGCTGCTGTCGACATTTGGCGCGTCTATTCTTAAACCACACCTACAAATGTCAATGTCAAGAATTAAGAAAACGTATTAGAGTTATAAGGCAGCATATCACATGAGAATAAGACCATTTGTAAATACAAGAGGTTAAGTCGAAAGGCAATGTATGCATTAGGTAGATTTCCAATAATTACTGTTATTACACTAGATGCGCACTCTGGTATTATCGGTAACAAGTTATGTATGCATTTCAGATTTAAGAGATTACGAACTCTGAACTGCTCTCAAAAAGGTTAAAATGGTGTCTTCTAAAGCTCAAAGGTATATATAATTCACAGCTTAAGAGCATTTAAGTTGATTTGTTGACTTGCTTTTAAAATATTAAATGATTAGACTCTTGCATCAGAATGTCAAACTCTCGGACTGAATTTCTTCTGGTTAATATTTGACTGGCGAATTAGGTAAGGATCAGGGAGAGCATTGCTGTTTGTAAAATAAGCATAGATATCCTGTATATGATTTATCGTATCTCAATCGATTTTAATCAAGATTTCCTCTACCATTAAATTGTTATACTTTTCATCTAAATTTCTGCAACATTTCTGTTTCCCTGTTAATTTTTTTATGACTCTCACACAATATTGTATTACTGTTTTTAAGTTTCAATATTGTCACACCCAATTTTAACAGTTCCAAATGCCGTTACCACACCATATGAAAACTTTCACGATCTGTCAAATATTTTATAACATGACAAGGCTGACTATTAACAGTCCGTAGAAAAACTAACGGTTGACATGTTTTTCTTGTCTGATTGAAAGGTGGTGTTTGTATAGAACGAAATATTTCATGTAACGCTAATTACTTTTAAGTTGTTTAATTGAAAATAATAATCGGATAATTAGACATACGATAGAGTTATAGCGCCAAAATCGTCACGCTTGGTCGCCTCGGGCTCGGAATTCTATACACCCAAACGGTGCCTTACTATATGCTTGTTTAGGTAGGGAATTAAATGAAAAATAGTCGAAACAGGGAAATTCAAACATCCTTGAGCTATTTATCTTTCTACATTCCTTTTACTGGTGTTTATTCTAATCATTATTGTCTTCGGCTTCACAGGGCGAGTAGAGTTTTCCCATATTTTCCAACACTAAACCATCCCGATTGACCAAATCATCTTGAGCAATGTAATCGTCCGGTAATTATCGCTTACAGATTTGACACCTGCTTGTATATTATCTAAACATCAAAGTGTCATTGCTACGTACACAATATATACAATAGTCATCAGAATCCGGAACAAAATTACCTGTACTCGGGATTCTGGTAGGTTGATCTTCAGCGCCACTTCCTCCCTCATGAAGATGTCGGGGTATCTGGTTTTCTGAAACAGGGATTCCAGAATGTCGAGCTGGGCCCGGGTGAACGTGGTCCTCTCCCTGCGCTGTTTCCGGGGATTAGACGCTGAAGACATATACATGTCTAAAGTAATTAATTGCAGATGTTACTCTGCCGAAATTGAAATTATTGTCATGCACAAGTTTACAAAATTCATAGAACTAATATATAATAACCGTAGAAAAGTTTCGTAACCCAATAACATATAAATCCTTTTCAAAATAGATACTTAGAAGGTCATTAACATGTTTTCAATTAAATGTACATAACCATGCCAACTTTTCTTGTAATGGGCATGTTGAATGTCACAGTTTGTAATTATTAGACAAAGTTTTTCATTGGTCACGTTTAATAATCACTTTTAAGAAATTATTAAATTTAGAAACAATGTTTTTTACACAAACAGGTTTGGTATTTACAACGTAATTATGTCGATTGAACTTCATTTTGCAACCTAGTTTTAAATAAATAAAAATATTATTGAAAAATAAAAATAAGGTCCTAAGAATTGTTGAATGTCGACAAAGTATTAGAATAAAATTCTGAAGAGGGTGCGAGTGGGAGCATGTCACACATCGCTTTTTACATTGGGGTATTCAGGGTAATGAATAAAGAAAATTTTCTTTTGAGCTATACATTTATTGAAATTCTTTTGCCAGGACGGAAAAACGTGACTACATGAAAGAAAAGAATCAGTTGGTTGAAAGACATTTTGGAATATAAATGTCGAATCTATTATATTTTCCAATCGCAGATGCTGGTCTTTTTTTTCATTATAAACTGTACATTAATTTTATACAGTAATTTTTTGACCAAAAAAAAAAAAAGAAAGAGACAAGTGATTTTAGAATCAAGATAAAGTATGTCAGAGTTTGGAACTGTTTTGTTCAGATTATGGGCCTGTTACAGGTACTTCATCCTACATTTTAATTGGACATTTGCTTGTGTATCACAAACACGGAATCTTACGTTCAGGGCGAATGAAGGAGGGATCGTTTTCTTCTGTTTACCACATGACAGAGCCCAAATAAAATACAAAAGTGTCCCGGGTAGGTTAGCTAGTCCCGGACAATGCTCAACGGTGAAGGGATGGATATCAAAGACACTAGCAAGGGACCCCGTGCGGAGATCCGCCATTATTCCTAGCTTCCGGAGCATAAACGGGAGTGCTCGTTGGTTCTCGTTTGGTCACTGTAATTGTCAAAGCCGGTGAGGGCCTTCTTCCTGTCCATCTCATTATTTGTATATTTCTCCCGCGTACGTAGACCTAATTATTAAACTTCAGTGACCGTAAAGAGAGCTTGGTTTATTTTTGTATTATGTCAACCCTAAGAATTACTACGAAGTGACAGTCTTTTCTTGCCTTAACTGACACACATATCAAACATAAACTAAAGTATCTAGCAAGATTTTTTAGTAAACCTTGCACATGCCAGTTCGTTGGAAAAAAAACCCGACCCTGATTAATAAAGGATTGCGTCGTAACGTTTTGCTCCTAAGTTTTTCCAATATCCAATAACAAGAAGAAAGAAGAAAGTAAAATATTTGTAGACTCACCAGGGTATCCCATGGCTGGGTGCATCATGTCGACATTGGGAGAGGACAGGCTGATCCCATTGACGGAGTAAGGGGCCACCTTGCTGTTGGGTGGAAGGACTGTAGATTGGTTGTAGGCCATGCTGGCGATCGACATAGCTGGCTGATGGGATTGGATGTGGGGGTCGGGGGAGGCTTCAAGATAAACGTCGGGATGGGGTCCTGTAGTCGGGTTGGGGGGTTGGCCTTCCGATTCTGATAAAGTCCCGGCTTGAGCTGAAGGAGAATTCACAGCTGTTTTAGAGATTGATTCATATCTTACATAAATATTACAACACTAAGACTGTCTTTCTATCCAAAGACATATATGCTGAGAAGTTTGTGTATCCGTGATAAACATCATGCCCATATGAGGAAAATAATTGTACACAAATAAGTCGATTTGTCCTTTTTGCTTTCAGTGCGTTTAATCCCTCCCCCTTTTCCCGATGTATTATCTGTCTTTAATAGGGATTGGCTGTTAACTGTCATCGACAACCAATCGGGGGTTAATCATCGGATGGGATTTGATGATGATAACAGCATGCACTATACCGTGAAATACTCAATTAAGGTCTTTAGATTTTCTTCATCTAAGAAAACAGCAGATTATTTAAGAATATGTCTGCTATATTCCATAGCTAATTCGTGTAAAAATAACATTCCATAGCTAATTCGTGTAAAAATAAAACGGGTTTTTATTTGCGAAGAAAACAAAAACTGCTTTAGATATCAAATTACGATATTATAAAAATTCAAACATATGTAAGATATAGACATTTTGTTGTTCATTAGACTAGGCATTCAACTAAATTACTTTTTTCACTGCATAAAATTGAAAGTATTAGGGAAATGATTTATCAAAGAAATATAATTCAGTATAATTAGTTTTTCTATCGGTTTCTCATTAAAAAGTAATGTTTCATTTAGTTATTCATTAAAGTTCAGTCTTGTGCATTTATTTAGATAATGCAAGTTCGACGAGGGACCCCTTTTCCTTTGTAAAACTAGTATTGCTCGATATGTCTGGAAAAAAATTAATCTCTAGGGAAGTCAGTCATTTACAACGTAATAAACTAAATGAATCTTACGTTTATGATTTTTTTTCTCTTTTGGAGACGAAATTATATTTTTTCTTAGCGTCGCGATACCATTAAAAAGTATTATTTTTTGTTAAAATCCATTTTTGTAAATTTTTTAACTGTTTGCATCTAATCAAAGTACATACATTTGAACGATTGCAAATATACATAACAAATGCAATATTTATATTTTGTGGACCATTTAAGCGGAGATCAATTGAAATTCTTGAGGGTGAGGTCAAACAACTTGGTCCAGGTAATTTGATAGGCCACCGTCCACGCCAGAAAAGGGACTGTTCCTTCGTTCCTGATTGTGCCTTCCAGAAAACAAACAACTCTTCGGATATTTGAACCGGGGTCGGTAAACAAATTGCTTACAAATTAATTCGAATCAAGCTCGCACAGAAAGTGATCGTTTTGGTGCGACGTGATTTGTACAGACTGGTAACAATGTGCCGGAGCGGAAATATTTGCCAAAACCAAACTGCAGACCCAACAAGGGTTATTCTCGATATATGTGCAAATATAGAAAATCATATTGACTCTTTTGGAGCCATTTGTTTAGAAGCGGTAACTCGCCTATTTACTTGTAATAATGATTCGTCGAGTTTCTGTACCGGTCAGGATTGGTCAAACAAAATCCAGCAAATATTTGGTGACCGTTGTTTACTCAGGAAAAGGAAAGCGGACAGTTTTAACTCAATTAATAGATTGACTCCACATGCTTTTCACACCTATGTTTACGATGTTTGAGGAAATACTATCATGTCATGTGTAAAGAGCACATGTTGATTAGTGTCAGACATCTCGCAGTAAAATAATATTTAATTAATTATCTTATATTGAGATATAGCCGAGAAAAAACACAGAACAAATGTCCACTGATTTTTTGCCTATAAATATTTATAAATTTTCAAACGCCCTGTCATTCTTATCAATTCTTATTTGAATATATTGAATCGAGGAAAATAATATAAATTGATTTGAAACTGAATTTTACAGTTGGTTTCCATGGGGAATCGTGGGGATCGGCAAATATTTCAGGCGGACAAATGGCTTGCTATTGTTGGTGGTTTCAACAGAGCTACACTTCACGTGTATTCAAGCTATCTAGAAACAACTACGAATGATAAAAACCCCTTGCTTCGACGTTTGGTTGCGTAACACGTGAGAAATTTTATCAACTTCAAATATGGCCCTCCTAATATTTCGTCGGGCAAACAATTATCACAACAGTATCGGCTCCACTTATTGACCAGTGGTCAGTCCGAGCCTACACAGGCAAAACTGTGTACTGATTCAATATCTAATAATTTATAGGCCTAATAACAGAATCCATTTTCTAAAATTCCGTATCTTTTGAGACCGGTTACCTATACATAAAACACATTACAAAAAAATAAATTCCATAACCAAAATATTATGCTAGAAGTTTATGATTAAAGGATATACTAATATCATGTAAGAAGTTTACATAAAAAATAAAAATGATTTGCCTGGTAATAGGATAGGAACAATTTAATTTTCAAATCAGATTATCACAATCTAACGTGAAAATC